>CAKOAT010087044.1:90260-100727 GCA_932364175.1 Eruca vesicaria subsp. sativa | reverse complement strand
CGTAATCGGTTAGGGTTTAACGATAGTTGTGACGGAGAAGAATGTAACATTAAGACTTTTTTTTTGTTCACCGGAGATATGGGACTGTTGATTTTCCAGTGTAACTGATGACACAAATTAGTTAGTGACGTGGATTGTCAAATTATGATGTGGATTTAATAATTAAAATTTGTATCAATAGTAACAAAATTAAACAAGGATGTTTATTGTAATTTACTAGGAGTCTAAAAATATTCTAATAATTTTTTAAAAATATATACTATTCTAGTCATATACAAGATTTTGTGTATCATTCTAATAATTTTATCAACTTTAAATATAGAGTATTTTTGGAGATGCTCTTAATAAATGTTACTTGACCCACTGAAAATCTGGTAACGGTAGATAATAAATATATTAAGCACTCGGGGAGCCGCATAGAGGACGCTCATTGCACACGGGCAAAAGAGAATAATAACAGACACAGATGAATTCCAATTAAGACGGCATTGCAAACTAAGATATATAGTGGGACCCACTTTAATATAGAAAAAATGCTAAAAGACATTATTGTCAACGACTTCAATGTACGGATTCGGAGTGCGGTACTACTGTTTCTTACATGTACGGCCTTTTTCGTTTGCTACCAAAGAACTAAAAGAATCTACAACTAGCATCAGACTTCTCTGTGTTTTTTTTTTTTTCTTTTGAAACACTCTGTTGTTGTTTTTTACTTTTGTCTTTTTCTTCTTATTTTCAGAGTCGAAACTTGTTAACAACAGCCAAGGCGATTTTCTGCGTTACTATATCTTCGACATATATCCCTATTATTATTTGTTTTGAATATATATGTCAAATATTTGTCCCACTTCTAATCAGTTTTCTTTTTGCTGTAAATCTCGTATTAGATAATGCCACTGTGTATTGCAACTGAAAATTAGTTCATTGCGTACGTGTATCTGCATTTAACATTTTACATTTAAAGAAATCACATAAATACTGTATAAAGTATCCACTATATAAAGAATATAAAAATTTCCAACTTTAAGCCCCACTCAGTATAGTCGTTGTGTTATTAAAATCAAATAGTTAAGAAGGCAAGCAAGTCTCATTTCCAATTATAGCATTCCACTCACAGTCACACTTGCAACCAAAAAAAAAGTAGATGATAATACTGAATAATCGTTATGCCAAAACTTCAGTATCTCACAATACTTAATTACTTACTATACGATGTATAGCCGTGAATATAACTTTATTTTCTAATATCTCTCCACTCATCATAGTCTTGAATATGGCTGACCATTGCAACACTATCAATACCAAAATGACTTGGGCATATATCACCACATTTTCCAAGATCCCAACGTTATCTTTATGTGGTTATAGCCGATTATTACACCATTAGGCACCGCGACATCTCACGTTCCCTAGCCACCGCGGTTAATGCTTCCACTAGTGGTCGAGGACTGGCAAAGTCGAGCAGGAACCGTGACACAGCGTCGGTGCTTGGTCCAGCCACCAGCCTCTCCCACGCAACGTCAGCATCCACCTTTGACCTACGCCTTGTGAAAACCGGAGTCGCATCCAGTCTCTGAATACACCATTTCTTGATCTTTCTCAACCGTTCTATTTTATTTCTCTGTTTGCAAGCTAATCCAAAGGTGTTTCTCTTTATGTCATCTACCACTTTACTCAACAACTCTTCTCTGTCTCTCATGTTTAAGAACGGCTCATTCCTGAAAAAGTTGTCGAACTCTGGGACCCCGATTGCTTTCTTGATTCCTCTCGAGTAATCAGAATCCGAATGATCAACAAAGTCTCTAACTTCTTCAACCATTCCATTTGCCACCATCTTATCAACTCTCTCATACACGAATCCGTGCAAAACGGGAAGTGCCACGTCAACCCATAGAAAACAGCAATCGTATCTCGACCTGAAGTTGTAGTCTTCGTCGTCGACTAAAGCCTCAACGTAAGAGTTGGAACCTCCAACGATGATTGGAAGCTTTCCACGACTAAGGATGCTTTCAACAGAGAGATTCGCCATGTGACGGTAGTTTACAGCGGTTAAGTCAGCTTCAGGAGGCAAGACACCTAGGAGATGGTGCGGTACCCCGCAACTCTCCTCGGTCGTGATCTTGTTAGTGACAATGTCAAGGCCTTGGTGAACTTGGATCTTGTCGGAGTTTATGATCTCTGCTGGAAAACGAGTGGCTAGATCAACGGAGAGACGTGACTTGCCTGTTCCGGTAGCACCCATGATGACCACGACTTTATCCTTTGGACCGGATGGGCTTAGAGTTAGCATATTAGGACCAAAGTTTGCCGGGGGGAAGTTTAACGCCGTCGAAGGAGGCAATGGCTGTTTGCACATGGCCATAGATATCTTCATAATCATGATGATTTATATATAAAAACTTGGGACTTCAGGTCTTTTAGAACATATATTTAGATATTTGCCGACACTTGTATGGACTTATGTAATGCTCAGGTGAATTTGCATGAGGGATGTGATTTATATATATACACACCTGTGAAAAATTAACTGTGTACGAATAATATTAATATAGGACAAGTTGGGTTGCCTTTTTAAATTGGTCAAAATCCCATTATTTTTCTCTTTACTTTACTTGATTCTCTTGTATTTGTTTTTTAGTCTAGCCGAACATTTGATACGCGTGCAGTGCAGATGGTACATATTGATTAATGTCGCCATCAAGCTTAAACTTCTATTACGTTGATGCGAAGTTAAGATACGTTTTTTTTGTTTGGAAAATAATGGTCAGAAGCATTCCCTTTTTAGATATAAAAGAAGACAAAATATTTACAATATTATTTGAGCTGTGTAGAGGCTATATAATAGTCTATTTTTTTGGTTGTTTGTAAATCTAAGAACTTGAATGTTCTTCTTATTGATAAATGATGATGATTACATGATACTTATAGCTGGGTGATCGATGATAAACCCTACAAAGAATTGGAAAATATCCAAACACATAAGAATATATTCTAAATATTATCATAATTATCCTTTTAGTTACAAGAAAATTCTAATACTTCTCCTCAAATTGGAGAGTGAAAAGATTTTTAACTCCCACAACTTGGACAACAAATGATCAAATTACAGTTGACCAAGTGCTTTAGTAAAAGTGTTTGCGAGCTGGTCCTTTGTACTGATATGACACACAGAAATAGGACCAGCACTAACTGTGTCTTGAACAAAGTGACAATCTCTTTCTATGTATTTTTTTTTCTTTTGTGAAAACCCAAATTATACGCAATATGAATGGCGGCTTGACTATCACAGTAAAAATGACTGGTTTAGTAACCGAAACACCAAGATCAGACACAAATTGAATAAGCCATCGTATTTATTTTTGTTGCTGCATCAATCACGCGATTTCTACTTCTGAAGAAGAAAGAGAAATCATATATTGCTTCTTAATTCTCCAAGCAATAGGAGACCCACCAAGCAGTACGACAAAATAACTGAGAGAGGGACGTGATAAGTTGCATGACGACCAATCTACATTGCAGTACGCTAATAACAAGGTTAACATCCGCCTTACAAAAATTCTTGCCAAGAGAGCTTTTAATTAAGAAAATGAACAACTCTCAGTGCTCCTTCCCAAGGAGCTTCGATAGGAGCATGCATGAATTATGAGAAAATATGTATGGAGTAGCACAGCTCAGACCGAGAGATAGAGAGATAAACACGTCTGCCAACTAAACGTCTGGACTTTATGGGATCTGAAAATAATGGAACCTTATCGGAAGCAAGTTGGTGGTTCTATTCCATAGGTGCCGAAAAGCTGGTTTTGAACCCACATACATATTTCTTCTGCTGAGCGAGCCACTTCCATGCCGAGAAAGTACTTCAGCTTTCCTAGAACTTTCATATGAAAACACTTCTCTAGATATGCTTTGAACTTAGCCAGCTTATCAGTATAATATTTGGGTGCTTTTCGAAGACCATAAAATGACTTGCGCAGACGACACACCTTCTTTGGATCAGAGTAACTAAATCCCAGTGGAAAATTCATATATACTTCCTCGTCGAGATCTCCATGGAGGAAAGCATTATCAACATCCATTTGATGCATTTTCCAATTATTTGCTGCAACCGAACGAGGTAGACCACGAATCGTAGTCATTTTGACGACATGTGCAAAACTCTCATTGAAATATGCTCCTTCAACTTGTCGAATTCCACAGACCACAAGACGAGCTTTGTAGTGCTCAACAGTGCCGTCAACATTACATTTGATCTTAAAAACCCACATACATGCGATGGAAACTTTCCTGGGTGGAAGATCAATAACATCCCAAGTACCTCGTTCTTCAAGAGCATCTACTTCACCATGTACGGCTTGACACCATACTTTATGCTTAATAGCCTCAGAGAAACTCATAGGTTCAACTCCTACAGTGACAGCTGCGAGATACGCTTGATGCGAAGGTAAGAAACGCACATCAATAATATACTCAACTAACGGGTAAGGTGTCTTACCTGAGACGGTTCGAAGGATGATGAAGGATCACAATACTGAGCGAGTGGGGTATCTTGAAGACAAACAGCAGTATAACCAATGTAGTCTTGATATTTAACTAATGATTCTCGTATTATGTGTCCTCTACCAAGAAGTTCTGTTTCAAGAGTTGGTGTTGTAGCTTCTGCAGGCGAGTCAACTATTTGAGTAGATATTGGAGTAGATAAGTTTGCTTTCTCTGTTTGTGAGGGAACAACATGCAATGGACCAGGCAGAGAAGCTGTCCCACTATAGTTACTTTTCGTAACAGCCTTTTTGCTCCCCATGTCGCTGAAACTACCAACCAGTTAGATTAACCAATCATCATCGGAAAACAGAGGACAAGTTTGAGCAGGGGACTGAGACACGGAAGGAAACTCTGAAGAAACAAACGGAAATTCTGCTTTACGAAAGATTACATCACGACTAGTGAAGAATTTTTTTTTTTTTGTTAAGTTAAAGATCTTCCAAATTTTTTGACCATAAGGATAGCCAACAAATATACATCTTCTACTTCGAGAACCAAATTTATCTTTATCTCTAGTGTGAAGAACACATACTTCCAAAGACGCGAAGCTGATCATATTGTGGCTTGCGACCGTAAAGCACTTCATAAGAAGATTGACCATAGAGAATCTTTGTTAGTGTGCGATTAATTAGGTGAGCTGTTGTTATCACTGCCTCACCCCAAAATTTAACTGGTAAGCTTCTTTGAAACAAAAGTGCATGAGACACATTAAGGATATGCTATGTTTCCTTTGGACACGTCCGTTTTGTTGAGGCGTTTTGACACTAGAAGTTTGATGAAGAACTCTATTCTCACGGAAATAGCGAGCAAGACATGTGAAATTTATTCCATTATTTGAAAGAACTATTTTGACCGATTTCCTAAATTGCTTTTCGGATATTGCACAAAAATTCTGAAGAACTGTCTAGTCTCTGATTTTAAGAAATATAGTCTAGACGGCTCTTGAATGGTCGTCAAAAAATTTAAGAAAATAAACAACTCCACAAGATGAGCGTGTTAAGGCCTCCAAAAATCACAGTGAATCATCTTAAAACACTCGTTGGTTTTATTAAGATTGTCAGAAAATACTTCTCTAGTCTGCTTTGCCCGAAAACATGTGTCCCAAGACCTTGGGTCTGCAGTTTTATTTGAAAAACATAGGTAATGACGATAAAATTGTACAAGAAGGATGTATGTGCCTCTGGTACCAACGAAACTGATTCACTGAGCTAACAACTTGATTTGTTATACGATGAACCCGTGCAGCCATAACATCTTTAAAGTAGTATACCCAATCTCACTCTTTACCGGTTACAATTAGGGCCCTCGTACATGAAAGATGTCGGTTAGTAAAGCAAAACAATTTGTTTGTTTGAGAAAATTTGATACGGAGATTAAAGAGCCATTAAGGTTAGGCACAAATACGATACTCTTCAGTGTGATCGTATCCGATAAAGGAAAAACACCCATGTGAGTTGCAAATATCTTATTCATGTATGCGAACTCAACTGGACACAGTATGACACTGAAGATATTCTTCAATAATGACATGTCTCCATTCATGTGATGAGAAGCTCCAGGGTCAAGTATCAAATCACCATGTTTGTTTTTACCGAAAAGTTTGTCAGTTGAAGGATGAGCCCTTTCATTCACCATCTTAGTGAGTGCTTGCCATTGTTCTTGCGTAAACTCAGGAAATGATGATAAATTTGAAGTCGCTGCATGAGCATTGCTAGCTCGAGAATCCATGTTCCTTGGTCTGTCGGAGAAATTATTGCCATGTCCATGACTTCCTCTGTTTGCTCATCTATTTCCACCATTGTTGCCTCTTTTTGGTGGTATGTCTTCCACCAGTCAGGGAAACCGACGAGTTGCCAACAACCTGTTTTATCATGACCACGACGTCCACAGTGGGAGCAAGTAGAGACCCAATCTTGTTTCTCAGAACCTCATGGGATGACACACGACACTTTTTGTTCAAACCAGAGTTCGTTTTGGCTACGAATCCTACTGCTAGTTGTTGTGTTTCAAATTCTATAGATGAGCTGAGTCGTTGTTCTTCACAAATGGTTGTCGCATAGATCTCTCTGATGTAATGATCTGAGTCTAAAGAGATAATAAATTGACATAAACCACCAAAACAATGTTCGTCCAAACCCATGATGAACTGATGAATTTTCTCTACTTCCTTTGCTTCATAAAATTCCATAATAGCTGAACATGTACACTTTGGAAGAGGAGAGTACATGTTGAGTTCTTCCCACATCTTTGATAAGCAACCAAAGTAATCAATCACTGATTGGCCATCTTGTTTGCATCTGGTGAGTTTATCCTTCAGATGATGTATATGAACTATATTACCCATTGAGAAACGTCTACAAAGATTCTTCCATAATTTGTGTAAGTCTTGGATAAACACAACAATGGACCTTACTCGCGACTCGATAGACGTTTTGATCTATCCTACGATCATAGAATTAACTGACAACCATAGTTCCAAATTTGGATCTCATGCGGCTGATTTGGAAATGGTACCCTTGATGAAGCCAAGCTTACGTTTTGCACGAAGTGCATTTGTAACACCCCGATCCGGCCGTCTAGGCCGCGGTCGAAGCACCAAGTCGCCCGGTCTACTTTCTGACCAAATCTCAAAAAATTTCGCCCTTCATCTATATTATCACCTTGGTGCGAGGGATAATTTTGACCTTAGCTAAAGACTACATTAGTCGTTCATAGTTTTGATCATTTAAACTTATACGCAGCAGAATATTTTATAACTAACCATTGGACTAAGCCAATCTAATGTTCGTCCAGTCTAATTGTCTAAACCCTGGTCAGTTCACTTGGCTACCATTCTGCTTATAGATCAATCCTTGACACGATTCAAGTCATAACAATCTGAGGTTCTATTCCCCTAAACCATTCTACCAGCATCCTAACAAGATACTAAATTATCCAAGTAATTACTAAGTCATGTCTTTGCCACATCCACGTAACTTGTTAGCTCATCGGACCTCTATTGATCTGAACTACTTTTGCTGGTCTATTGATCCATTCAACTCATTAAGTATTTTTTTGGTTCTTATCTTCGTTCCTGCATAAAACAACTCGCTCTGGTACTGTCATTTAACCAACCATCCCCACAGACTAAGTAACATTTGAGAAGTCTTCAAACAGTTAATGATATGCATCTAACCCTTCTCGGCTCATGCATCATCATTTTGCCTCAACATCTTATCACATCATGTTCATCCTCTGAACTGACAATGCCCATCAGATCCTAAGTCAATCAACCAATCACCCCATTACTCAGAACTGATGATTTTTCACTCTTAACTAATTGGCCATGGAACTATGTCCCAATCAAGCCCGATCAGTCTTGTGCTTACCAACCGATACATCACTGGTCAAGTTAGAACCGAACCCTTAATCCATCATCTATGGATCAGGAAATACTTAACTATGATTAGATCGTACACGTCTTTCCTTGAAGAAGCACATGTATGCTCAGTACTTATGGTCGACGACACATAGTTCTAGCCATACACTCGTCATGACTCTTAGCCAATTCTTAGGTCATCAACACCGAGGTTGATATCTAGTATAATCACATCAATACTCTTACTCCAGCAATGTGACCATCCATTCTAGTGTTTGGCCATCGAACCATCGTCATGAAACATGATCCGACCACTAGTCATGATCAGCCATCGTCCACTTAGCATGCATTGACATAACCAGCCTTCCATTGCTATCATGTAAGTCCACGCCCTACACAAGGCAAGTGGTGTCCTTTTATCAATCACACCTCTTCGGACCCGAACCACTCGTACCCTTTCGGTACCAAACTATGCGTACCATTTCAGTTCTGAGCTGTTCCGTACCCTTTCGGTCCCGAACTGTTCGTACCCTTTCGGTCCCGACGTTCACACCCCTTGATTTACGACACGTTCGCACCTCTTGGATCACGACCCATTCACATCCCTTGGGTTATGATACGTTCGTACCCTTGGATCACAACACGTTCGTACCTCTTGGATCACGACACTTTCGTACCTCTTTGGTCACGACATGTTTGTGCCTCTTGATGGCACCCCTTGGTGGCATCCCTTGATGGCACTCCTTAGTGGTATCCTTGATGGCACCTCTTGGTGGTATCCTTTGACGGCACCTCTTGGTGGCATCCCTCGATGGCAC
This sequence comes from Eruca vesicaria subsp. sativa, assembly GCA_932364175.1. Lineage (NCBI taxonomy): Eukaryota > Viridiplantae > Streptophyta > Magnoliopsida > Brassicales > Brassicaceae > Eruca > Eruca vesicaria. The sequence continues at coordinate 92,012 of CAKOAT010087044.1, read as the reverse complement.
CTCTTGGTGGCATCCCTCGATGGCACCTCTTGGTGGCATACCTTGTACCCTTGGTCCTTTGCGTTTATTTCCCTCCAGTAGTAGGTCTTCCTCTAGGCCTTAGTGAACTCTATAAACCACAGCCTCATATGGCTCAAGCCATACTCACCATGAACTCGGATCGTGCCCTTATGGCTTTGATCTCAGATCCTACCCTTATGGCTTGGATCTTTGTTTATTATTGGGGGATATATTTAGGACAATGATTTGATCTCTGGTTAGCCCTCCTATATATGAAACCAAAGGCCATGTCCAAAGGGACACATCCCTTCTAAGCACCTTTTCGAGATAGATCTTGGCCATCGATTACGATTAACGGTCCATATCGCATCTGTTGGATATTGAAAGTTTCCAAACACATCTAGGCACGTCCAGAAACATCTAGACACCTCAAACCCAAGCCCAAACTGATTACCAAAGCCCATGGCTCGACCAAAACATTCCATCGGCTCATAGCCAACCCTGGCCGACCAACCGGCCTGGTAACCACTCAGACATAACCCAACGGCCCGAGACCCGAACACTAGTCTAGCGGAGTTGAGCTGACTCCCAGCTGAGTGAGCTAGTAACTCAGCTAGTTGAGCTGACATAACTTGCATCGAGCTAGACTGCACTTGACCGAGCTTCGTTCATCTGATCGAGCTACCCGTCTACATTGTCCAGCTATCGTACAACTCATCCAGCTTGCTAACTTCCTCTTATTTAATCCATCTAAGTCCTTTGATTCACTTATATACATAGACTAAGCTTTCCTATGATCCATTCTGATCATTCTTCTCATCACACTTTGTTCATGATCAATTCCCATAATCTGAAATAAGACAGTCTCATTTCTATTAAAACGTCTAGGTCCTATGTCAAGATCCTGAGACAGAGATGCTACAACATTAGTGATCTTGTTGCCCCCTCGTTATAGTTCTCTCATGTTAATGTCACTAACGTTATCAAATCTCCGAGAGCGTAGAGAGGTATGGTGTTGCGGCCTCAACACCTTTGTCCTCTTGGACACAAAAGAATCATCCCTGTCCACCATAGTTTTTGAATTTCAGAAAGACTTGCTTTGGTCCTAAAACCAAAATAGATCACAAAAACTTTCTACTTTGATAATATGTAAATCTAAAAATAGGGTGACTTGAATGTTCTTCTTATTTTTTTATTTTTTATTTTTGTTCTTCTTATTAATAAATGAGGAAGGTTACATGATACTTATAGTCAGGTGATCGGTGATAAACCGTACAAAGAATTGGAAAATATCCTAAACACATATGGATATATCCTAAATAATAACGTAATTATCCCTCTAGTTATAAATATACTATTTCCTAATATTGTTATATGAAAACTATGTTGTATAGCCTTGAATTCCTTTTGTTGCATGAAGTAAATTTTGCTTGGATGGATTTACACTTCACTAGCATCAACTTGAACAAAAAAACAAAAAATAAACTAGAGTTACTATGCTTCCTCTGATCGGCATACCAAATGTTATTATATAGATACGGCCTACATATTCCCTGATTTATAAAGAACATAAAACTCATTAAAAAGTCATGCAGATGTGATTCTATGTTTTATATTTTGATTTCTCATGATTCTTTTATTTCTTGTTGAATATATAATATAAAGATTCTATTGGACTGACCATCAATGAATTGGAGAGGCAAAATTGTTTGTCGACCTGCAATGGCCAAGATTTCCGCAACCTCTCTTTAC
>CAKOAT010087044.1:65409-90160 GCA_932364175.1 Eruca vesicaria subsp. sativa | reverse complement strand
TAAGATTATTTGTATTAATCAAAACTAATGAGATATCCGTAAATATCCGCAAATATCTATTTATTTCCCGGATATCCGTTTTTTCGGATATCCGTATTTTTTCGAAGCAAAGCAAATACCAAAATTAGATATTCGTAACATTCGAAGCAAATCACAAATACCTTAAAAAACCCGGATATCCGATCCGTGCCCACCCCTACTCTTTACTACTCTTCGTATAATCTTAAGACGGGAAAACCAACATGGCAACACAAATACATATTATTATTTTTACTTTATTCACATGACAAGATAAGAAATATAATGGTCTAAGAAAGGAACTTTAAAAAGATTATTCTTACAACGACAAGTCGTAGCTATTTTCCTGATGGGATGTAATTTTGCTTGTGTGCGAACTTGGCAATGTGTGCATGCTCCTAAACGTCCACGTACGTATCTGATTCCCTTCCTCCTTTCCTAAATACCAGTTACAAAATAGGGCCCTACAAAATATATGCATATAACATTTTTCAATAAATATATACTTTTCTTTACAGCCAACAACCATTCTATTACTCAAAATATATATTACATAATAACATTTTCTCAATAAATATATATTACATAATAACATATATATTAAGATTTAACAAATTCAACAAAACTGTTTCAAAAACAATTTCAACTAAACCCATGCATCTGATATTTTGAAACATATATATATATATATATACACAATTTACTAAAGCTAGGTATGATCAAATATTTTCACATTACACTTATCATAAACCTCAATACCAATACATTAGATGATTAACAAAAAGTTATATTTTCTGACTAATAGGACTGAGATTTATTATCCGGGATCCAAATTCTATCCGAGATCCGCTCTGGATCCGCTCTGAAAATAGGATATTTGGGACGTCCGGATCCGAATCCGGATAGTAAAATCTCGGATCCGTTCAAATCAAATCCATATCCGAATATCACAATTTTCAGGTCTGGATATCCGGATCCGGATCTGTGTTTCTAAAATATATTAATTTTTAGTTTTATTAATAATTATATTTGATATATTATTATTTATACATAAAAAACTAGTCTTATAATATTGTATCTTAATTTTCATAATATTATATATCATAAATATATTTATAAATTGTGTAATTATATTTAATTTATATATTATTTTTAGTTTTTTTTGTATTTTAAAACATTTTTTTATTATTTTTGACGGATCTGAATCTGGATATCTGCGGATATTACAATTTCTAAACGGATATCCGAATCCCGGATATACGAAAGACACAAATCCGAATCCGGATACTAAAATTACGTATCCGGATCTGGATACTCTAAAATTTATGGATATCCGGATCCGTCTCATCTCCTACGATTATACGCTTGGCCATTTTTTTGTTATGGTAAACCATTCTTCGGAGAGAGAATCTGAAAGCTCCGGTGGACACATACTGTGTTAATCTGAGTGTAAACGGATTCGAACTCAGGTCCCGTAGGATCCATGGAACCCCATTTTTTGTTTTTTAAACGGAACTTATATTTTTATCTTTTCTTTTGAGAATATTGCCAGCTTATGCGTTTCTTTTTGTATTGTATATTTTTGTTGTCTTATCAGATGATAAGTACATCTTACAATTTTGTAATTTTAGAAAAGTATCGTTTAGTTACTCAGATCACACAAATCCCGTTAAAGAATGAATACATCGACCTAAAATATATTTCAGTGGTACCAGTTAAGTCTATGACAAGCAAATAAAACGATTTACTAGTTTCATCATCTATATTCATATGCTTTGAAAGTTCGATTGAATCATTTCACTTATTAATAACACTCTAATCAGTTCATTTTGTACATCTAACAACAAACTTGGTGACGGCCTTAATACAAAAAGGGGGAAAATAGATATGTAGCATCATATATGCGTGCTAGCTCGTTTGTCTGAAGTCATAGGTGGCCACCATCTTTTGCAGTTCTTTAATATATATAATGTTCATGATACACAAAGAAAATAATTCAGGATAAGAAGCTTAATGATTGATTGATGTTAACCCATCACCCACGTTTATATAAATATATAGAATATATAGATATTAATCTATCATGATAAAAAAGTAAATCAGACGACCAATAAGGCAGTCACGCCTACCTTGCGCATTAACTAACCTTTTATTTGCACCAAATTTTAGCAAAAAAAAACTAACCTTTTATAAATCTATCGCTTTCAGTAATCATTGGCTCATTCGTTGTATCTGATTTATATCATTGCTCCAAATGTGGAAACTGTGTTGCAAGTAAACAACAAAATAACGGGAAAACCGAATATGTATATGTGAAAGTGAAATATGCGTAGCTATCCAGATTTAGGATTTAGAACTTCATGGCTTAATCTCATTTTTAACATTTAGTTTATATAGATAAAAGGTCCATGAACCAAGTGAGGACGGTCTAATGATTTTGAGGGAGCTTCGGTCCCAATACAGATTCATATTCGAATTCCGTTGGTCACTGGAGATAAAATTTTAAAATTTAGGTTTTCTTAGGATCCGGTGACCGAGGCATACTTCGACCGATAACGTAGAATGATACGGACATTCACCGCTGATCTGGATCCACTTTGGTGGATGCCAGCCACCGAATTATTCAAAAAAAAAAGAAGGTCCATGTATTATGTATACTTCAAATATTGCTAAAAAATGTATACTTCGAACGTTTGTTTTTTTGGTAATCAACTTCGAACTTTTTTTCAAGACATATATAATATGTAAATAAGTTTTCTATAAAGAACGTACGATACCTTATAAAAGTAGGTTTCTCATAAGTAAAGTAAGCTAAAGCCAAACCTGCACGCTTGATAAATTTGCACATATCTAATAAAATCCTAAGAGATTAATAATTAATTCTCATGATCATTATCGGAAAATCTTGCACATATGCGCCCCCTTTTAGATTTAAGCACAAGTACGTACACAAAGTCGCTCATATTCATTTTTTATTCTTTCTATATCTAAGTAGCATGGAATTTTTTTGAACATCGACATGGATATTTTAAGTTTTTTTTTTTTTTTTCATATGAGGCTTCTTAATGCCATAGTATATGTAGCAGGGCGGATTATTATTATTATTTGTGTTTTTTCCATGACCATTACTTTAGTTGTTATTTACATATATGCATATTGATCATGAATATTTGTTATATTATTATGGTAAATCAGTATCAATTTAATAACACGTACTAGATTCTGACCCGTCCTTTCGAAGGGCGGGTATATTTTTTTGTTTTATTTTTTTTCCAAAAAACTTAATTTTTATATTTGTATTATTTCTTAATCTTGTTTATGTTTAAGATTAATTTAATTTAATATAATTTGTGGTAACTATATTAAAAATGTCAAGTTACATAGATATACACTTGTGATATATGTATTTCAGAAATTATTTTTAAATTTTATTCTTAATAATTTACAACATATTATATTTTCTTAACATTTACCTAACATTATTAGTCAATAATATTTGCCCCAAAAACATCCAACTCAGAATCGACTTAACAATCAATATCTCATATTCTGTTAGATCTTACATTTATACTCGAACGGTTGTTAAAGTGTTATATCTGAGAACCACTATCAAATCCAATCCGCACCGAAAATCGATCGAAATTTTTTAAAAAGTATTTGAAAAAAATAATTTTAATATATTATGTTATATATATATATATATATATATGTGTATTTTAACTAACTTTAAGTAAGATCACATTTATTCATTTTTAATCGAATAATCTATTTAAAAACAATTAAACTAAAGCCCGTAAAAATATGTTAAAATAAATAATACTTTCAGAATAATATCAGATACACATTAAAAATATACTCGGAATCTGTTTTGAAAACTGTATATTATTAAGTGTTAAATATTTGCTGTGATTTTTACTCATGGGCTGTTGATAGTTGTATATCATGATAATAACAAATATTCATAATTATATATTATAAAGCTAACGCTTACAGAAAAATATTATTAAGCTAACACATATTATTTTTGTCTAAAACTAACAAAAATTATTAAAAGTGGGTTTGATAAGTAGTATAAGCATCAGATTCAACAATATCGAACGAATTATATCCACTCAATTGATTGTTGGGATAACAATTTATCTGCTGTATAGGTATTTTTATTACTGATTAGAATAGTTGATCATCATCTAAGAATTATTTCATGAAGGCTATATCAACACGTACGTTTCCTACTAATGAATTATATCTCAAAATTACGATTAGTTAAAAAAAGGAATATTACCTACGGTTAGTTAAAAAAGAAAAGAAATATTACAGTTGCATAAAATTAGTCATTAGTGGAAGAGGATAATTTAGATACAGTTATATTTTTAATTAGACCCAGCTAATATGAATGGGGCACGATCCAACTTTAATAGTATTGATTGATACATGAGAGCAGACTAGTGTTGTGAAAATGAAACCCGAACTGCTGTACAAAATGTTGAGAGAAAGTTTAAAAGAACCTTAAATTCTGACATATCTTTCAAAGAACAGGTATATTTTATGTTTGCATTTTTTTAGAAATTTAATTTTTATATTTCTGTTTTTTATAGTCATAGTAGGTGTTTTCTTGCACCATGTGCAATGAAAACTTTTTTAAATTTAGAATTATATTTAATAATAAACTTTATTAATATTAAATATTTTATTAGTTTCTTACCAATATTTAAATATAGACTTAATTTAGTTAAACATTAAATTAAGATAAAATAATTTTTTTATTTAAAATTATATGTATATATTTAAAATTATAATCTTAGATAGATTTTTCTATCCATTTATATTACTTATATATATTGAGTTAATGTGTACAAAATTAAGAAAAGTGATATAAAATTGTATAATTATAAAAAAAAACAGTATTTACAAAAATTTTAGATATATAAATCAATACTAAATGTAATTATCCATGTCATATTTTGCCATAAGTCATGTCATCAATTTTAGTAGTCATGTCACATTTTTTTGTGTGAAACTGATTGTAGAGATTACATGTGGATATATAAGAAACTAATACTTTTACGATTATAAATTTATATTTTAAAAAAACTGTAGCAATTTTGGAAAATTTTAGTAATACAAATTATATAATATAAAAATAAAATAGAATAATATTTCGAAATTTGTAATGTTATATTTGAATATATTTATTTTAAAGATGATGTATGAGTTATTACTATATATTCAATTTTTTACCGTAAATAATTATTAACATTAAATGTAAAGTTTGCGTTATTACATATTTAAAAATATTACCAAACATATAAATCAACATTAAAGGTAATTATCCATGCCATATTTTTCCATAAGGCATGTCATCAATTTTAGTAGCCATGTCACATTTATTTTTGTGAAACTAGTTGTAGAGATGACATGTCGCAAAATCACTTCGCAAATAATATATAGGGGATTTGTCTTTTTCTTGGCAGTCATATTTATGTAAAATATATTTGTTTAAATGATTAGTAAAATATTTTGATTATTGTATTGAATTTTTGATGTTGCATAACCATACACTCGTACCATAGCCATTTCATATATTAATTTTGTACTTTATGCCAAAATAGTTATTTTTGAAAGAAATAATAAAGTATAGTTACAATTATGTTTAGTAATCAAATAGTAATTAAATAAATAAACTTAAATATTTTTCATTAAATTTTCATGATTTGATTTCATATATAATGATAATAAAGCTTACACATAATATTACACATAATAATTTTTTATGCAATTAAACATGGGTTTTTACCTACTAAAGTAGGTAATGCAGGAAAATAATTGTTTCACTAAATATATATATCAATATATCATAATCAAAATTTGATAGAATATATATTGTACATGTGCAATACTTTTATTTTGCTAAATAGCATAAAAATTGTCATATTGCTGCATCAAAAAATAATATAATTATTTATATTGTCGCAACGCTTATATATATTTATCATAATAATGATTGTTTATGTATTGTAACAGATTTAAGTAATACTCGTAATATGTTTGAATTGTAGTAAAATATATGTATATACCTTTAAGATTAATTGGTGTGATATACCATGTATATAAACATTTTATATTCATCTTGGTTCTATTGAGATTGGTGGTTTTATTTTAATTCGTGTGATACCATGTAACTATTAATAAAGATTTTAACTGTCACACATACGTTAGTAGGAGATTAAATGGTTATTGTAGGTGGTTACGTTAATATATTATAGGAGGTGGTTACAAAATTTATATTTAGATGTAGTTTGAATTTTTCGGTTGGATTGAACCTTTACCAACTGGCCATGTTGTTATTTTAATAGAATACTAAATCTTGACCTGCTCTTTGTAGCACATGTATATTATTTGTTTTGTATTTTCGGTATAATTTTCTGTAAATAGCAAATACTCTAGTGTTCTGAAACTCATAACTAGTGTCTTTCTCTGCGTATAGCGTGGATAAGTGAATTAGTAGTTTAGGTGTTGATTATATTTTCCAATGACATTTGTGGATTGAGATCACATCATTTTTTAAAAATATGAGAGACTTAGTGATTTTTAAGTATTTACCATTTTTAAAAATTTAAAAGAGTAGCTAAAATGATTATAAATAATGTAAGAAATAGATTATTATTTCCAAGGAATAGAAGATGGTTAGTTGGGAAATGGATCGTATGAAGAGATTGCCTGAGATTGGTGAAGATTTAGTTATTTGACTCAAAGTTAAACCGATACCTACACATCTTAGCTGGGTAGGTCATAATTTATGTGATTGAACGTTTATGTGATCGATGAGGATACATATATAAATTATTTTTCAGTTTCTTCTAATATAATGTGTTGATAATTATCTGATCTATTGAATACCTTAAAGTGTGAAGGTGCCATTTATTTTCTACTTTTATGGTTTTTTATTTGTTATAGTATAATCGAATGATTAATATTGATAAAACATTAATATAGATTTTGATATTTGTTATTGGAACTTAATATATATTGGCTATTATTAGTTTCTATGGTTTAACTTTATTTTTATATATCCACAATATTGATGTTATATTAAAGTTATGTTGATTTTTCTAATCTAAAATATTTTGTTTGAAGAAATGTCTATACTCTATTAATTGTTTGTCCAAAAAAACTACAATGAGGAGGTATCTTATCTACTAAATTATGATTATTGAAATGTTGATTTGATAAGGAAATCAGAAAAATTTAAGATCTAAAGACTGCATAAGATGAGATATTGGATTATCTTGTGTTATGTATTGCTTTTATTGTTATTGTGTTATTCAAATTGAACCACAATTTTATATTTTCCAGCCAAAATAGAAGCAGGTATAAGATATACACATGAATTGTTTGTGTAGGAACAAAAATATAGTGAAGCTATTATTGAGAAGGACTACTGGTTAATAACATTTTCACTCATAGAAAAATATTCATTTAACGCACAAGACCAACTTAGTGTTTTGAGATTACAAATGTTTTGATGAAGGATTTAAACACATGTTACCTACCAAAAGATCATGTATTAGTCACATTCATAAATAGTGATGGACCTTACCAAAAAAACCTTGGCTTCGAAACTAATATAGCCTCCTACGCCCCCTTGGTCCAGTTGTGTCATCTCCAAATCCATAGACATGGATACCTTTTCCAATAAGTTCCTCATATCATGTTAAGAAAGGAACCTCGTGTTGAAGCATCAAGAGTTGATATATGAGGTTTGGGAAAATTAGCTTAGTATCCCAGTCTGTTTTGCGGACCATCTCGATCACTTGGTCATACACAAGATGACCATAGTTAATTTTCCTATGATTGGATACAGCATATAGAAGGTGGACCCGGTTTTTGAGCATTTGATCAGACCCAGGACCTGGAAGCCAATTAAGGTCACATACACGGTATAGAGCTTGGAAAGGATTGATCAAAGCATTGAGGTTGAATCCTTTCCATCCGGAGCATTGTCCTTCAGTGAGGTGTGAGATGTCATGGTTCAGATCAACCTCTTCCCAACCAAAAGAGTGTTCAACAGATGGTGTCATCATCAATCGGTTGATCACCGAAGGTGTAAAGTTGAAAAAATGTCCCCGTATAAGAGCACCCTCATCATTGAAGGGTTTTTTTTAGAGAAATTCTCTCATAACCTAGGACAGAATGGATGGACATGTATCACAGTGTAAGACCAGCCTTTGCTATAGATAATCCTAAACGCTTCATCTTGAGAAGAATTCTTAGGATCTAGAGAACCCTCAACTAAAAACCCTTTGAGACGAAGATGATCATACCCTATTGCAGCTTCCTCGTTATGATGACGGCGTGTATACCTTCTGATCATCGGAACAGTATTGTAGAACAAATGTCGGCTTCTTCGGAGACGATCTTCGAAAGATATGAACGGAACTTGTGATTGGAAGTGGTAAAGGTCTCCGAATGAGTAATCGACCTCCCAAAACCTCCGACGTCTGGGTCGATCACTTGAAGAATTACTTTGATCAGTCATGGAGGATGAGATTCGATGAGAAGGCGAAGGAGTGATTGAAGACGAAGAGTCTGGAGTTTCCATCGCCAAGAGAAAGAAGACACGCTCAAATTTTGGGGCATTTTCAATTTTATGACAATTTAGATGCAATTAGGCCTGGTAATTGCCGAGCCCATTTCCATAATCTGTTTTATAATTTAGAAAACAAATGATATAAACATTTTAGATGAAATTATGGTTAGATATATATACGTCAGACGAAATATTTATATTGTTATATACATTGGATGTTTATATATATATGTTTTTTTTAACATTGTTATATACATTGGATGTTTAATATTTTGTAAACGAAATTTTTTTGGTAATTAAATTTTTTTGTTCAGTTTTTCTAATTTTCCATCAAATAGTTTTATAAAACGGATATTTTTTTTTATTTTTAATACTTTTTAAATTTACAATCGTTTTAAAATATAATATTTGTTTCAATGTTTGTGTTACTGATAGCCGAGAATAAGAAGTAGTAGTGCGATAATATTTCATGTATTTTATATTGCATAATTTACTGAATTTTGAATGGTTGGTTTTTGTGGAAATTTTTTATTGAAACCTAATTATCTACCCAAAGTATCAACTAATAACGAAACTCATTAGATAGTAAGAGTATTAGAGAGTCATATTATGTGACAACTCTCTATATTTTCTATTTAGGGGTTCAAATCCTTTTGTTAGTCTTGGGAATAGGGATGTTGATGGTGGTTAGCCAATTAGTTGAATTCTTAGTCCTGTATCAGTAGGATCCGACACGAATATAGCATTTCAAATTGTTTGTATTAAAATATATCATCCAGGTAATTATGTTGAAAGTTCTGTTGATCCAATAACTTATTCTCAATTTTTAATTTTTGATTTGGTGATCGTATTTCTGAGGGGACAATCTTTTTTTTTTTTACTTTTTGATTAAAAATATATTGTAGAATACCATAGATGCATATGATTTCATAGTTAAATAAGATAGTCCAATGACTCAATCCTAAATTTTCCAGCCATCATAACCGAGTCAGATTTGGTTGTAACAAAATGTATCAAATGATTCTATTTTTATTATATGATAGTTTTATATGTGAAATTTGATGTATATTTAGCGTTTTAGTAGGATCTTTTCATTGAGTTTTGCATAACCGAGTCAGTTTGTGATTGAACCGAGAATCAGAAAATTAAGTGTTGTGAGAGTATGAAGAATTAAAACACATATTAGATTGAAACCAAAATTATATGGGTCCATGGCCTATAGTAAATTTGAAAAATCAATACTAATGAAAATGCCCAAAATTTTATTACAAATTTGTAGTTAAATCCAATAAATATGTTAATCGAATTATATAGTTAATTTATGTTATAAAATAATTACATTTATGATTTTTGAACAATAAAAATAATATTCAATTTTGACCCGCGCTTCTTATATAGTTTATTTATGTTAGTTAAAATAATTACATCTATGATTTTTGAACAATAAAAATAATATTCAATTTTGACCCGCGCTTCTTATATAGTTTATTTATATTAGTTAAAATAATTACATCTATGATTTTTGAACAATAAAAATAATATTCAATTTTGACCCGCGCTTAAGAAGGGCTTCAATTTTTTTTGTTGACCATAAAATAAAATATTAAATTAATTTATGAGAATCAAAGGTAACTCAAAAATATTTTTTTATGAGAGTCAAAGATAACTCCAAGTATATAAGGAATAATTTAAATATTGCAAGATTCTGGAGTAACAAATGAGATTTGTTAAAGTATCTCATTTTCTGTTTCAATATGCAGCAAATATAGTATAAATCGATTTTCGTTTATTATATCATAATATATTGATTTGTTTTATACAACACTATATATTTTCATATAAATAAATCAGTCAATAAATCGTCAAGAAATTATTTAAAATGAAAATTATTGGGTGAAAACAAAACGCGATTTTGATTCAGCCAGGATTAACGCTCGAGAATCCTCACTAAGCGATTGTCAAAACATAACTAAAAACATTATTTCTAAACAAACATAATCCTAAAACAGATCGATGGAGAATCATCATTACCTCAGAGATTTTGATTCAGCCACGGTTAACGCTCGAGAATCATCATTACCTCTGCGATTATAAATAAGTTTTATAATTTAGTCTATACTATTATAAAGTGAAAACATTTTTGTTGAGAAAGATAAATACCGTTCTTTAAATTCATATGTTTATGGTATTTCAGGATTAACAAACATCTGACTTACGTCATAAGCATTTGAGATTTGGACCTCACTTATAACCAAAAATAAATCATAAGCATTTGAGTAATTTCTTTTGCCAACCGAGGAATGTATGTCTTGTTACACGAGGCATGGATCTTACTTCCCTATATAAACATAAAACATTATCATTTAGGCTAAACTTTAACGAAATGAAGATATCTAAATAAAAAATCTATACAAAACGATAAATTTACATTTGCATCACAAAGGATTAGTTCCATGGAGTCCCTTAGTCTTTCATGAAATAGAAAACCGTATTTTCAATATTTTTTTAACAAAACGTATCTCGTCCATTAAATGTCAACATGAGAGTGATGATATATCTTTTTTGGTTGATATCACTATATGTCGTCTAAATATGGTATATAAATATATGTAAATTTAGTGAGACATGAAAACATATTTCATATATGAAGAAAAACATGAAATGAAGGTCTATAACACAATATAAATGAAATGAAAGTTTATAAAGTTCATGTATGATACATATACCAAAAAATGTCAATCAAAAAAGTATAATGTTGGAAATCTATAGATTGAAATCGTGTAATATAAGATCTCTAACACAATATAAATGTATGAAATATAGTATGGTTTATAAATACAGGTAAATTTAGTGAGACATGAAAACATATTTCATATATGAAGATGGATCATGAAATGAAAGTTTATAACACAATATAAATGAAATGAAGGTTTATATAGTCCATGTATGATGCATATACTAAAAAATGTCAACCAAAAAAGTATAGTGTTGGAAATATATAGATTGAAATCATGTAATATAAGGTCTATAACACAATATAATTGTATGAAATATAGTATGATATATAAATACGAGTAAATTTAGTGAGACATGAAAACATATTTCATATATGAAGAAAAATCATGAAATGAAGGTCTATAACACAATATAAATGAAATGAAGGTTTATAAAGTCCATGTATGATGCATATACCAACAAATGTTAACCAAAAAAGTATAATGTTGGAAATATATAGATTGAAATCGTGTAATATAAGGTGTATAACACAATATAAATGTATGAAATATAGTTTGGAATATGGTTATAAAGTCCATATATGATTTATATACCAAAAAAGTCAACCATAAAAGTATAATGCTGAAAATCTATAGATTGAAATCATGTAATATAAGGTGTATAATACAATATAAATGTATGAAATATAGTATGGAATGTGGTTATAAAGTCCATATATGATGCATATACCAAATCGTGTAATATAATGTTGTAAATCAATAAATGTATGAAATATGGTTAGAGTAATTAATGGGAAGAGAGAGAATAATTAATAGGAAAAGAGAAAATAATTAATGGTTAGAGTAATTAATGGAAAGAGAGAGAATAATTCGGGTATATGCAATATGTGATATTATTTTTAACAAATCGATATATATATAGATGTAAGACCAATAATAAATTATCAAAATGCCATTAAAGAGGGTGCACACAACTTCCATCAGTCGATTTTTCAAGGATGCCTTTACTTTTAATAGTATAGATTTTTTATGACTTAAGGATCAAATGCTTTTTAAAATACAATCCAATGATCAAGTGTTTTGGAAGTAAAATTAATCCAAGTGTCTAGAAAAACCGAATGATGACTGGAGTTTTTTTATGCATGTCGATGACTTCTAATCCGTCCTCTGTAATTCTTGATGAGTCCGATTGATTTGTCGAAGTAGAAATTTGTTGCTGGTGATGAAGCGAGTTCTAGTTTTCCTGCAGATTTTTTTTTTTGGTGCATGGTTAAAAAAATATATATTTATTTACTTTATATGTTTTATAAAAAAAAAATTTTTACCTTGGAAAAGTGTAGGTATTATGCTTGTGATGATGACAACTTTACATTGCCTATCTTTCTTGCTTTGTAGGATGCTAAACTCTGCTGCTGGTTTGTCCGATAGCATGAGCCTAGCCATCTTTGACTTGTTCAGCATTAGACCAATAGTGATTTTTTTATTCGATTCTGTGTTTTGTGGTTTTATATCTTGCATCATTCGTATTTACCCGACAACATCTGCACAATATTGGTTGTGTTGTTAATAAATGTTTTATGTCTTTTTATTGAAAGATTGATGATTGACTTACCCGGTAAGTAGCTAGGGGTAGTGGCTAAGCTCAGTAGACATCTGTAATTTTGAGGAGAGAAATTGTGTACTGGAAAGATCGGACCTATGTCAGTAACATTTTACATTGTTGTCTCTTGGTCCATCTGAATGTAATACGGGAGTTGTGTTAATTTCCGTTCACAGAAATTTGGTACGGTGGAAAATCCAGAGAATTCATATGTATCTCCTTTGGTTAAAAATCCTGTGTCAGTTGGCTGATTCTTGTTGGAGAGCCGACCTTCCAATAGTTGTCCCTGAATGTAAACAAATTTATTTTATCAAATCAATTAAGTGATTATTGATCAGACGAAACCAAATATGCCATACTGTGGAAAAATATATATGTATATGTAAAAGTTGTAACATATGGTTTAAGTGTTGGTCATAGTATATGAAGCCCCGGTGCATGATTGGGTATTGCCTGGTTGGTGGTTTTTGATGTCCCAAATACTCCTTATACATACCGTCATAGGGCGTGCTGAAACCCCTTCTTTGAGTTGGTGGATTCTTTGATGGATGTGATCCATGGGAAATGTCACTCTAAAGTTATTTTTTGCATAAGATTGTTAATTCGAGCAAAGAAGTTATGAAATCAATTTTTAATGTATTGGTTCTGTAAATAAATTAAATAAAGAAAAGCAAAGATGGTTTTTTAATATGGAAGAAGCTATCTAATCGGGTTTCAGATAAGAAAGCAATGGCATATAATATGATTAATTATCACATAAAATGTCAATTTAGAATTTTAATATTGATATTCTAAGATAGTATAAATTGATTATTATTAGTATATTCATATATCTTCTGATTAAAATGCACTTTTTAATTAAACTATCTCAGCATTGGTCTACGAAGAGAAATAAACATCACTGAACTAAAACTGATCCAAAGTTGGCATTCGTTGACACATTGTGTCTAAAATTATTGTTAAATAATAGATAACTAGGATAAGACCCGCGCCTTGCGCGGGATGAAACTATTATTTTTATTATGTTTTGAAAAATGAAACAATAGTTCGGTTTCATTCGGATTACAGGTGTTCAATCCGAATATCGGGTTTCGGTTCGGCTCGATTTTTTGGTATTTCGATTATTAAAATATAACTATTATTATAAATCTATATGTACTTCAATTTGATTTGGTTTATATACATCGGTTTTCAGTTTATTCAATTTTATACCCAAAAACATAATTATTTAGTTTGAGATCATATTATATATTATACAAATATATAATATGATCATATTTAGAGTCATATTGTCACATAGTCATTTATTAAAAAAATATTATATATTTGAATAAAAGAATTAAAAAAAAAAGCTTCTATCGTCTAATAAAATGATCAAATCTAGAATTAACACCAAAACACTAAATTTTGAAAATAAAAATAAAAAAACAAAACAGAAGCATGAAAGAAAAGTTTTTATATTCTTCCATATTTAGTGTTCATCAAACCAATATGTCTTCGATTGAACAGAACTCTGTTTGTTTAAAGATAAAAAAATTTGTAAAGAATTTCAACTAATTGTTTTCCATCAAATTTATAATCTTTACTTCAATTTAGTTACTGTTAAAAAAACAAAAGATCAAAATAAGAAGTCTCAGTTGTAATAAATTGTTAGCTATTTACAAATTATAATTATAGTTCAACTCATGTAACAAATAGATATTCATGCGTCGTTATAAATATATACATATTTACATGTTTCAGTTTAATCGGTTATAAATCAAACCATATCCAAATCCTATGATTTTTATAAAATCACATTCATAAGGTTTGTATGGTATATACCAAAAATAACCATATTATCGATTGTTAATATCTTTTAAAAATATAAAATTTAAAAAAAGAACTAAGACATTTAAATCATTGATAACAAAAATTTTCAATGTGAAAAATTTAATAATTTATAAATGTTCTTGAAAATTTATTGAAAATTTTGAAATTAAAATATTTATGTAGTCTTATATGGTATATAGTTTAATCTGTATATATATTTGTTTTATTATTGAATGATACATTTTACTTATATGGTTTTAAAATCATGTAGATCTTTTTATAATAAAAATGTTAAACTATTGATCATTAATTTTCAACATAATAATTTTAATAGTTTAGTTATTTATTCTCGTTTTTTAAATTCAAAATATAACCTATACGAAAAAATCTAAAGTTTAATTTTATAGATAATTTGATTGTAATTTATTTTAATAATATAAAATTAAAGAAAAATGATAGAGGATATATAAACTGTTATCAAATATTTATTATTAGAATCATTAAGTGTCATATATATATATTAGTCATTTATGGTAATTCCGTAGGTTTTATTTATGGAAAGAAAATAAAATAGTAATTATATCTATGGGAACAATCATAAATGCTTCTATCATAAATATCATATCATATCATCATATCATATAATTTGATCAACGAATGTATCTATCGACATATAAAAATCGAATGTGGACCTACTTATTTTTCAATTGAATGTAATTGACTACCTAATTGAGTGACACCTAAGCATGGAGTCTTTTTTAATTATTACAAAATTGAGGTTACAATTTTTTAAATGTTTCTCCTTTAATATATAAGGGATACAGCTGCCAACTTTGGTTATACCAAAAGCTATGTGATACTCCTAACTATTCGGCATATACCTAAAACTAAATAATAAATCTCTATAAAAACAACATATAGACATATCTATAATAGATCAAGCAGGGCGATGCTTTTAGATTGTGAAAACAAACTCAGGCCAAAGCTATTAACAAAGATCGTTTTACTATATGTCGAATACACAGATTAATTCAACAGTACCTGCTGCAGTGGAGCATAGAATTGTAGAGCTGCGTTGGGTTGAGGGAAGCCTCTAATATCTCTGCTTTGCAGAAGAGGTGATTTTGGCGTTCTTTATTAATGAGCACATGGTTATTACATATGCCTAATTGAAGCTAATTTCCTAAAACGTGAGATCCTGAGTATTCTTTTAAAGATTATATTTACTATTATTCTTTATTATTCATGTGTAAATCTTCGCCACCTTAATCGTTCATAATCACACCCCTCTGTTTTGAAAAGAACCACAATGAAAGACATATAGGTAGGCATTGTTATTTTTTAATTCAGAATCTATAACATGGGAAGAGATTAATATAGATATTATAAAGAAAAGAGAATATAACCAACATTGTTATAATCAAGCAAAGACAATATCCAGAATAATGAAAAAACAAAGCATAGTATTAGATAAAACAAAAGCAGTACTAAGAATTCATTAGCCACATTTGGCACGCTTGGCACCTTCT
This sequence comes from Eruca vesicaria subsp. sativa, assembly GCA_932364175.1. NCBI lineage: Eukaryota > Viridiplantae > Streptophyta > Magnoliopsida > Brassicales > Brassicaceae > Eruca > Eruca vesicaria. Next base: position 73,879 of record CAKOAT010087044.1, on the reverse strand, counting down.
GACTCAATTCCATCAGCACATATTTTCACCGCCTCATCTGCATGATCATCCCTTTCATTATCAGTTTCCTCATCAACTTTCTCTCCTAAGTTGACTTCGGGTGCTGGGGCTTCAATAGGGAGCATCTTTGTCACAGTCAAGTCTTGCCAGCCAGATTGTGATTTGATACCTTCACAATAAACTTCCTTGTCTGTCCAATGGCATCGATCATAGCTTGAGGCACTGGAACTATGTGATCCTCTCCTACATTCTCATTGGCCTAAAATATATTTAAACATTCTCAGAATACATCTACAATTTTTTTGTAAGAATACGTTATAGAAATCTCATAAATATACATGTTTTTAATTATCTGGTAATAGCTCTCAACTAACTCAGCAGCTTTCTTTCCAGTCAACTCCTCACCAACATCACCAAGGACAACAAATACGGCTTGATCATTGTGGTCATAAACAGAGAGCTTCGATAGGTAGCTGTAACAGAGAGACATTAATATCCAATTGGAGTCAGAGAAAGTGTTTAACTAAATCTAAACCACTTACTGTGCTACACCAAAAATCTCACTCTTCTCACATTTCTTACACATAAGCGTTGTAGGTTCTTTGGTTGCCTTAGTATGACACACACCGCAGTCTATATAATAACACCCAGAACCGTACACAACATCATCAAGCAACCTGCCAAAATGTTTGTAAAATTCAATGAGACACTTATATTAGCTTATTGAACGTATCAGACATTAGGGACTATAATACCTTAGCGGATGCCTCCTTCATATAGGAGAAGAGTTCACCCAAGGATAATATCTCAGGCTTGGTGACCACCTCTGCATTAACTCTGTTGGCAACATCTAATTTCGAGGTCAACCTGATGAAGGTGTCAAACCAGACATTAAATTAGTGGAGTACTTCAAATTTTATTTCAATACATGAAACCTTAAACCTTACCAACTGAGATAGACCCGGGTCTCTTGGACATCACTATCCATAAAATCCCGTGAAGCCGCCATAGAAGATAGAGATATGACGCCTATAACAGAACCAATGCCATGATTCAGAAGAGAATATGTATATATATCCAACATCTGTTACTCAGATCATATATAGCTTAGTCTACTCTTGATTGCTCACATACTTTTATAAATGACTCATACTAAAAATCTAAGTCAGTTTAAAAAAGGAGTTCTAATATTTTTTAACTCAGATCCTATCTAGCTTAGTCGACTCTTATTTCTTCTTATATTTTTAAAACTATAAAACCAATTAAATAAAACAGTTGTTACAGTATCTTTCAATAACCCTGTATCACAGAACATAATATCTACCCAAAGCTAACCTAAACAGAGATGTTTGTAGCATCTTAGAACAGTAACTAAAAGTTGGTAATACAAACCTCCAAACCGTTTCGGGTTTAAGGTGGTGACTAAGATAACACTTGCAGCGCCTCCAGATGCTTTGAACTTTTCACAGAACTCGAAGGCAGCCTTATCCCAGAGGTACAGCTTCAGAACTGGATCGCTGTAACAACCCAAACCGGTGTGATAAGATAAGCTGTATGTGAATATGGAAAGAGATTAACTTCCTCATGTGTTTGAACATGAAGCTCAATTCGGCGGGATGCAAACTATCTCTTCTTCATCAAGCATAAGTCCGTCATTGGGAACCTGCCCATTCACAAGTTTGATGTGGCCAACATAATCTGCAAAACACGACATTTAAACTCAACGCTCTAAATATTATAAACCCAGCAATAAATATGGGGGGGGATGATGGTAGGGACTTAACATAAATATCACCTCGCTTATCACAGGCAGCCTAAAATTCTTTGTATCCATGAAGCCGGAATCGATCCTCAGAGAAACGGACCGAACTGTCCTCGAGAATAGAGAGGACAGAGTTCCATGAGAAGATAATAGTGACACTTGGTTCAGATACCCAGTACATAGTCTTGCTCTTTGATCTAAAAAAACTTGTTGAGTTGGTAAGTGGCACCAGCTTTCATGTGACGCAAATAAGTGTCAATCCTTCCATGAGGGATGAAGCTCTGGATAACAGTTTCATGCTATTAAAAGAGAATTAATTAGATCGGCTAGTCAGGATATCTTTGGATGAAAACAAAATCTATGATATTTAACCCGCAAATAAGAATAAATAATTATCTAATCTAGTCAATCTTTTCTGTTGCTAAAGTAAACAAATGTTTTGAATCCACTATGTGAACAAATTTTAACCAAAAAACTAACTTAATCTTGTTAAATGTGAAGGCGATGATTAGTGAACATGTGATATGATATGATAGCATTCCGACAAAACAGTTTTGTAACACTACAAGAAAACGTGGGCTTAACGACTGCACTTTTCGAAGTTATTTGGTCGTAAAGCACATATTAAGACTGCATAACGACCAAACACAAATGGTCGTTAGTATCCCGTCGTAATTAACAAATGGTCGTAATATAGACGTAATGTGTACGACCAAAGTATTTGGTCGTAAAACAGTTGTAAAGGGTGTAGTCGTAACTTAGAGGTTGATGTGACGTAAAGTTACGTCCAAATATGTGCACGTGCATTGGTCGTAATCGGTGGTCGTAAAATAGAATCACCATTTAGATCTAAACGAGAAATTAATGAGTCGTAAATTTTACGACCAAGTTACATCTTCTTAGTTGTAATGTGGTCGTAAAATTTACAACGAGTTTACCTCCATTATTTTTGTAGTCGTAATGTCGAGGTAACGTTTACGACCAGTTTAATTCAAACGTTTTTTTTACGACCACTTTACGTCCAAGGTTATATAAGTTTAAATTTATAAATTTTAAAATTTTAAATATTAAATTAATAATTTTAAATTTTGAATTAAAATATTTATAAAATACTTCAATTTTGAAAATATTAAAAAAAAAATTCACTTAAAAAATCCAAAAACATAATATATTAAAATTACAAAAAAAAAACTAATTATTAAGATTAATGTTTTCGAAAAACTGGGAGCTATGTTCCTCGGCTGCTTGCTCCGCCGTCGTCTGCTCTTTTGGAGTTGGATCGGGGTTGATTGTCGAACGTCTAGATCGCCACATATGTGCAAGGGCTGGGTTTGTTTCTGCAATAACATCAAACATCTCAGCCATTGCCCTAATGAGGCTCTTGTTGGCCTGGTTATCAGTCTGGAGGGTCGAAATGACTTGGTTGGCGTTCGTCAATTCGGCCCGGAGCTGAGACTCTTCATGCGGTCTTACAGCATGTTCAGCTCTAGCCCTCGGGACATCGTTCACCGTACAAATCTCGATCATCCGTCCCCTCTTCTTCGGGATAACCTTCATTCAATAAAAAAATATAACTTAAGTTAGTACATATATATTAAAATTATATAATTAATAATTTAAATTGAATAATAATTTACATCTTCAAAATTTTGTCTTGTTCGACGGTGTTTAACTAGACGGGTTCGCCTTGTTGCGACAACTAGATCTGGATCTCCTGGATCCGAACCTCAACATCGTTGATCTTCTCTGCTCGAGGATCCACAAACGTCCCATCAGCATGCTGGTGCGTCAACTTATAAATTCGGGAAAGAGACGGTGGTGCTCCTTCCCGAGCAGCCTACAAAAATTTAAAATTAAACTCATGTATTCAATAACAAATTTATTAATATATAATTTAAAAATAAATTAAAAAATAAAAAATTAGTTTTACTTAAAATTTCCAGGGCTTTCCCGGTGTGTGGAGTCTGTCCAGAAGTGGGGGGAGAAGGCAAATTAATCTGAGCATCACGGGTCAATCGGCACTTGGAGCAACGTATCGATGTTCGAACTGACATAGAAAATTCCAGTAAGCCTTCAAGGCAGTCCAAACATGGTCGCTGATAAAGATGGGTTTTGCATTATCATGATAACCCTCCACTTCTCCTTCCAATCACCCACAATGTTCTTAAGGCGTTCCTTGGCCTTATCGTTGAACTCCTCTTTCACCTTCTCGTTGACAGCAATAGACCAATTCCATTTTTGTTACAAAAATTAATTAAAATAAAAATTATTAATCAAATGAATACAAAATAATTACATTAATTTAATAGTTTAATATCCAAAACTTACCGCAAAAAAATTGTACCAATTCCTCCGAACGTGGTCTAGTGTAAGCATCCAGTTCAGATGCGGTTACCGAAAGTTTGCCTTGATGATGTCTGAGATGCTCCATCCTAGACGATTGTCCGTTAGAAACCTAGAATTTAAAAATTTTAGAAACACATTAGATTGACATATATAATTAAAATTGTAATAATGAAATAAAATCAAAATCAAGTTACCAGAAAGTGTTGGGTGGTCATCTGGATCGATAATGGGTAAACCTTCTTGTCCCGGCATCTGGAGAAGATCTTCCACTGTGAATCTAGCATTGGAAGCATCCGGTGATACAAGAAAATCCGGATGGACACCTGTAGGAGGCGGAGCAGCTCCAGAAGGCGGAGCACCTACAGGAGGCAGAGCACCTGCGGGGGGACACTACAAGAAAACTCGTCCATTACTAGGACGGGTTTTCCTCGTTATTTCCTAGTAAATGGACTTTTACTAGGAAATAACGAGGAAACGCGTTTCCTCGAAACACGTTCATCGTAAAGCCATTTTCCTCGTGAGGTCCTAGCGAATTTACGAGGAAAGGTTTCCTCGTAAAGGCGTGGTAATATTTTCCTCGTAAGGTCCTCGTAAACTTTCCTCGTAAGCTCGTAGTAAGTATTTCCTCGTAAGGTCGTAGTAATATATTACGAGGAAATTACTAGAACTCGTTACGAGGACATTACTTGGAATACTTTACGAGGATTTTGCTTGGAAATGTTTTTTTCCCTATTAAAAAAAATAATTACAAATAATTAATTTATTATTTAAAAAAAATAAAAATCAAATTATAAAAAAAAAATAAAAAACAAAATATTTTATAAATAACTAAATAATATACAAAAAGTTTTTAAATTCATAATATACAATTAAAAATAAAAAAAAACTATGGATGCTGGTCGTGAAATTGCTGAACGAACTGGTCGTTGTCCTGGCTCGGCAAATCCTCTCCATAGTTGGTTGCCGGCTGTGACTGTGATGGTGGATGCTGTTGGGTACTTGGAATCCCTGCACGTTCCCGTCTCTGACGCAACATCTCCTGCACATGCGGGTTTCCAACCGCCATAATGTCGAGGACATCGGTGAGAGNGCTGTGACTGTGATGGTGGATGCTGTTGGGTACTTGGAATCCCTGCACGTTCCCGTCTCTGACGCAACATCTCCTGCACATGCGGGTTTCCAACCGCCATAATGTCGAGGACATCGGTGAGAGAAGTGACATGCTCGGTGAGCGAAGTCACATGAGACTGCGTCGCCTGCAACTCCGAGCGCAGCTGAGCATTGACATCGTGCTGCTCCTGATGATAAGACGATGTCGCTGCAGGGACATCGTTAACCGAGCCAATCCCGATGATATGCCCCTTTTTCCTAGGGGCGACCTGAAAATAAAAATATTAATAACATTAAGAAAAATTTTAAAAATATTAAAAATTAATAGTAAAACAAATTATTTACCTCCTCGTAAATCTTATCCACGTCAACAGTGAATAATATGACTGGAGACCCAGTCTTCAGAGTCAGCTAGGTCTGGCGTTCGTCAACTCGGGCAACAAGCTCGTTGTAGATCCGCTCGGAAGCAAGATCTACAAACTGCCCAGCCTTGTTCCGGTGGGTCCTCTCGTAAAGGTCTTTCAGAGATGGAAGAACTCATGTCTCCTTAGCCTAAAATTAATTTATAAAATTAAATATTAATTTGGAATACTCAAATAAAATAAAAATTAAATTGCTATTAAAAATCATCTTACCATGTCTAGACGAACTCCTCCGTGAGGTTTTCGACCCGTGATGTGAAGCACCTTCGTGTTTCCATGCTCGTCTTTGGTCATGCGGTTCCCAGAGTTTGTGTTGAAGGTTCTGACCGAGTCCGGCAACCCCCAATAGCTGATGAGGCCATCCCACACCGTGGTTGTGAGGCAATCGGGTTTCCCGGCCTCGTAACTATCCACCTGATTTAAAAAAAAAAATTAGAATTAAAGTCAATATATATATATATAATATTTTTAAAACTATATATATATTATAATTTATAAATCTATACCTCATAGTCGCCCTTCCAGTTGTAGACCATGTCGAGCAATCGTGCTCTTGCCTTGGCCTCAAACTACTTCTTCACACGCTGGTGAATTCCAATAGACCAACGATACTTTTGTTGTAACCAGAAAAAATAAAAGACGGAATAGTTCAATTATATTAATAATTGAACCACGTCTTTTTTGTGTGGCTCGCCGACATCTTCCAGTTTGGAGCTGGATCGGGAAAGTATCCCTTGATACAGTCTGTGACGCTAGATCCGACACAATTGTCAAGACCAAACCTGGAAAGACACAAAAAAAATCATTAATTAGATTAATTTCTAAATATTTTGTTAATTAAGAAATAAATTAAAAAACTTTTTAAAAATTAAAACATACCATAATATGTTTTGGCCGTCCCGTCGGTAAGGATCTAACTCTGCCAGCCCTTCTCTGCCTGGAAGGGCGAAAATATCCTCCACTGTGTACACCGCAAAGGGTGCGTTCGGCGGCACCTGCAAATCGGGATGAACCCCGACCGGTGGAGGAGGAGGAGGAGGAGGTGGTGGTGGTTGCCGGGACGCCGTAGAAGCTCTCTGAGTCTCGGGAATCAAAGATGAATCGGGAGCTGACGAAGATGAACCCGGAGCATCCTGACGCCCAAACATATCTTCGTAGCTTATCCCCCCGAGAGACGACGTCCTCTTAGCAGCAGCCTTAGCAAGCTTGCTCTGTCTAGGCATCTATATTTAAAAAAAAAAATCAAAACATTAATTCCCGTATAATTTAAAAAACGGTAACTAAAAGTAAACCAACCTAATCTAAATTACCTAAACTAACCACCTAATCTAAATTACCTAAACTAACCACCTAATCTAAATTCCCTAAACTAACCACCTAATCTAAATTCCCTAATCTAACCACCTAACTACGGATTAGAGAGAACCTTTGGAGGATTTAGAGAGAAGGTTACTAGCAAATGAGAAACCGGATTGCTCGAGTATATATAAGGATTTTGTTTCCTCGTAAAGCCCTAGTAATGTTACTAGGACCTTACGAGGAAATAGCTATGCCCGTGTTTTTATTTCCTCGTAAGGTCCTCGTAATGGCTGTACTAGGGCTTTACGAGGAAAACCCTTTACGAGGAAATAGCTATGCCCGCGTTTTTTTCCTCGTAATGCCCTAGTAAGGCCTTACTAGAACATTACGAGGAAATTACTATGCCCGTGTTTTCTATTACTAGGGCTTTACGAGGAAAGGTCTTATAAATCCCTAAACTCGAAACCCCAAACCCCAAACCACAACGTCCTTAACTTATAACCTCTTCTACAACCAAACTCCTAACCTCTTCTACACATAAACCCCAAACCTCAAATGCAAATTGATTTTGTGATTAAACATACTTAAACATATATAATCCAAATTGATTTTGTGATTAAAAAAACTTATAAACATACATAATTCATTCGGATACATTGTTGTAATCTGTTGAAACATCATCATTTTCTAAAAACTCGTCGGCTACACCTTCGTCCGTTGAGTGATCAGGAACATCTTCCATAATTAATATATATATAGAAATAAATTATTCATGTCATCGTATTATATTAATTAATTACCTGAAAGTGCTTCATGTACTTTTGCCGGCAGTAGCTCCGCAAACGCAAAGGGAAGTAGTCGCTGCATAAAGACATGACAATCATGGCTCTTCATCCCGGAGAACTTTTGCCCTTTCTCAACACATCTTGAGAGATTTGAAATATACCCATCAGGGAACTTCACTTCTGAAGCCACCCAGTTGAACGACGCAGACTTTTTTTCTGATGACAGTCTGAATATTGGAACTGGAACTTGCCCATTGATTTTTATATGTAGCTCACTCCTTGAGCAGATATCAGGTAAGTCGAACCTTGATTTTACGTTGTCTTTCGTCTTCCCTGGGACATTCAATATAGTGTTCATGATGTTCTCAAAAAAGTTCTTCTCTATATGCATCACATCGAGGTTGTGGCGCAAAAGAAGATCTTTCCAATATGGCAATTCCCAAAATATACTCTTTTTGTTCCAATTGTGTTGAACACCATAAGAATCAGGCATATTACTGAAACATGCCAATTCCCACCACGAGGAGCTGTTTCCAGAGCACAGTAATAATCGATTTGCGCTTCGATTTGTTCTCCAGTTAAATATGGAGGAGGAGTGTCTCTGACAACCCTTTTGTGCCTGAACAATTTCTTGTTTCTTCGGTATGGGTGGTGAATGGGAAGAAATCGACGGTGACAATCGAACCAACTAGTCTTCCTACCATGCTTCAACTGAAACGCATCTGTCATTCCATTACAATACGGAC
>CAKOAT010087044.1:35488-65262 GCA_932364175.1 Eruca vesicaria subsp. sativa | reverse complement strand
GGCTATTGCTAGCGAAATGTGGATGTACATTGTTAAAATGTTTCCAGGCTCTTGCATCTGATGGATGAGTCATCTCTCCATCCGTCTGAGTATGCTCGGCGTGCCATCTCATCCCTCCAGCAGTCTCCTCAGATTGGTACAATCTTTTCAATATGTCTGTGATTGGTAGGTACCACATCCTTTGGTACGGTACCCTATTACGCCCTCGACCTTTCGGTATCGTCGCTTCTTACAAAATCGACATTCTTCTAACTTCTCATCATCTCCCCAGTAAATCATGCAGTTGTCGATGCAAACGTCTATCATCTCTGAGGGCAACCCAAGACTATATACCAATTTCTGAATCTGATAATAAGATTCAGCAGACACATTGTCTTCTGGCAAATAATCTTTAAACAAGTCTGCCCATGCATCCATAAAATTTTTAGGTAGATTGTGATCGGTTTTAATACTCATCATTCTAGCAGCCAACGACAATTTAGACAGACCTTCTCTACAACCACTGTAAATTGGCTCATTCGCAGCATCTAACATTTCATAAAACTTTTTGGCATCTAAGTTAGGTTCTTCAACTTCATCATCATCATGACTTACAAAGGCATCACCTACCATATCATGAACCCTATCACAATCTACCATTTGTTCCTCTTGGTGATGATAGCTATTACTACTGCTACCTTCATTACGCAAATGCTCAACCGGTTCAATCTGAAAATTGCTATTACTACTGCTACCTTCATTCTTACAACTAGCATATTCTCCATGTTGATACCAAATATAATAATATGGCATGAAACATCTGTTTACTAAATGCTTCCAAACATTTTCACGAGGGCCTAATTTGGTATTGCAACATTTTTGACAAGGACTGAACATCTTACCACTTTCCTGCGTGAGTGGTGTAGAATCTGCTTGATGCATAAACGTCTCCAACCCTTCGAGAAATTCTTTCGTCACCCTCCTGTTATTATCTCTGTGTGAATACATCCACTTCCGCAACTCGAAAATATTTCCCGGACCAGACATTTTTTTTTGTGTTTGATCAAGCTTATAGCTGATTTTTTTTTGGTGTGTTTCAAATGAATCACATATGGTGGTATTTATAGAAATTTTCGAATCTGAGAATTTACTAGGAAATTTCTAGGAAAAGTAGGTACAAAACACGTTTTTGATTTAAATTCGATATTTTCTATCAATTTCCTCTTAATTTCGTAGTAACAAATCTATTCCTCCTAATTTCGTAGTAAACAATTATTAGGACTTTACAAGGAAAAGAATTACTATGAGTTTACGAGGAAAATAACTTTTTCCTCGTAAGGGCCACGTAAGTCTACTACGAGTTTACGAGGAAACTGTTTTCTCGTAAGTTTACGAGAACTTTACGAGGAAAAATGGTTTCCTCGTAAACTCGAAGTAAACTCGTAGTATTTTTACGAGGAATTATTTTTCTAGTAAAGTTTCCTAGTAAAGGCTTAGTTTTCTTGTAGTGGGAGGAGAGGCATACTGGTGATGATGATGATGATAGTTCTGATAGTGTGGAGGAACCTCATGATGAGAATTGTATGGAGGATAATCATGTTGAGGATAGTATGGAGGAAGGTCAAACTGAGGCCGAGGCACATATTGCGCTGGAGGCACATACTCTTCAGCAGGAGGTACATACGATGATCTACCCTGCTCGTTGGTCTCCGGGACAAACTCCCGGGCAGATGCATTACCGAAGTTAGAAGCTGATGGATCCAAAGAACCAAGAAATGTATCTCCATAGTTAGGTCGAGCTTCCCCCGAAAGATTTCTTAATCTCTTTCTTCCAGACATATCGTCGATCGAACTGTACAAATAAAATTATAGTTAGACACAATTAATTTAAAATAATCAAATAATAATAATTCTAAAACTAATATAATTCTAAAGCTAATCTAATTCCATCCTAAACTAATCACCTAAATCTAAATTAACCACCTAAATCTCTAAACTAACCACCTAAACCCTAAACCCTAAAACTAAATTAAAAAAAAAACATACCTTTCAGAGAGGGAAAGTGGTGGGTAGTGAGAGAGGAAAGAGCAACGAAATGAGCTCTGTAACTCGCGTGGATATATAGGGATTTTCTTGTGATGTAACGTAGTCATAATTAACTTCGACATTACGACCAAAATTGTGTTACGACCAATTAGGATCAAAGATTTACGACCAATTAGGATCGACGCGTGTCCACGTTACTACTATGTTACGACCAAACATATTTAGACCACTTAGGGTCCAAACTGTATATCTGCATTACGACTAGTTAGGGACTACAGACGTCAATTACGACCAATTAGGGTCCATTATTTTACATCCCAATTACGACTACAATTCAATTACGAAAAAAGCTAAGTAATTGAGTTTTCACTAACTTGGAAAAAATCAGTTGCTTAACAAATTAAGCTTATGCCAAATGTCTCGTAGAGAAATGTCAGAGTCTTGAGAACTCATCTCAAACTACCGATAATTCAGTTACTTGAGATAAATGCAGGCTTCCGATAGATCTCTATGGGAACATTTGAATAAGATATTTTCATCCTAAACATTTTTATGTTTTTTAAAGTTTTTTTTGTTTTGTTGTGCAATTTTCGAATGAAGAGGGTAGCATATTTATAGGTAAATTTTGGTCGTAATGTAGATGTTAAGTTACGACTATATTGGGTTCACAATACATTACGACGGCTTAGGGACCATATTTATCAGTTTGGTCATAAAATAGAGGTTATCTTACATCTACTTTGGGACTTATTCCTTTTACTACGACATTGGGGCCAGTATATCAAAATTGGTCGTAAATCCGAGGTTATTTTACGACTAATTATGGACTACAATTGTTTAAACCGAAACCACAAACCCCAAACCTCAAACCACAAACTTTAAACTTCAAATATATCATTTCAAAACTCCAAATTTCATAATCTCATAAAACACTTTATTAATATTGAAAAATATTATACACAATACAAACTCGAAACTATATGTTATTCTCGTCATCATCCGAACCATCATCCGTGTCATCAGTTTCTTCAAATTCATCTATGTTGCCTTCGTTCGCTAAATCATCTGAAAGATCTTCATATCCTAGGCTTTGCGAATCAACTAGTAAAATTTCATCAGTAGGTTATTCAGACACTTCCACTTCATTTACGGCATCTCCTTGCAAAGGCGGTTGTTCATCACTCACTACACGACCACGCGGTGTAACATTTATAGCGGCTAACCAAGATATTTCAGATTTTCTAATCTTTGGATATGGCATAAAACAAACTTGGTCTGCTTGAGATGCCAGAATGTAGGGCTCAAATTTGTTGTATCTCCGTCTGGGATTGATATCCACAACTCCAAACTTATTATACCGAACACCTCTATTCTTTGAAGGATCGAACCAGTTACATTTGAAGAGGACACATCTCATCTTCACTAAACCATGGAATTCCACTTCGATGATCTCTTGTAAGATTCCGTAGAAATATGTTTCACCTTTTACACATACTCCATAGTTCACCGTTGCTCGACGACTTCCATACTCGTAAGTGTGAAACGTGTAACCTCGGGTGAAATACATTGGTGTCGTGGTCACCTTAGCAACTGGACCTTGTATCAGTTCATGAACCCACGCACTATAGGATGGATCATCATAATCAACCTGTACAAAATATTTATATATTTATTAATACAATATCATAATTAGTTATAAAAAACTTTGTATACCTGTGTTTTTAACCAATTCACAAAGTGTTGTTCTTTCTTTTTGTTGAGATCATTACTTGATATTCCTGGTATAGCTTCCTCAACTTGGGCAACGAAATCGCTGTTTTACCAAATGATCGATCGTCATATAAATAAATAGCAAAAATTAGTAATTTTAAATAATTACCTTTCAAACTCATGCATCTCCTCGCAGTTAAGAAGTATATATGTGTGCGCACTGTGAGCGTCTTCAGTACTCGACAAACAAACTTCTTTTAGTTTTCCACCTAGACGTCCAATCTGACAAAATATGTCTTGAACATCCTTTTCAATATAGGTCGGCACAACACCACCTTCATCATATCTGCTTGGAGCCCTTTTTCGTGTACGGACTTGGGCCCCGAAGTAGTACGGAGTGAAGTGAGATGTTTCTTCATTCAAACTCCCATGAAAGAGACGGTGGTGCTCCTTCCCGAGCAGCCTACAAAAATTTAAAATTAAACTCATGTATTCAATAACAAATTTATTAATATATAATTTAAAAATAAATTAAAAAATAAAAAATTAGTTTTACTTAAAATTTCCAGGGCTTTCCCGGTGTGTGGAGTCTGTCCAGAAGTGGGGGGAGAAGGCAAATTAATCTGAGCATCACGGGTCAATCGGCACTTGGAGCAACGTATCGATGTTCGAACTGACATAGAAAATTCCAGTAAGCCTTCAAGGCAGTCCAAACATGGTCGCTGATAAAGATGGGTTTTGCATTATCATGATAACCCTCCACTTCTCCTTCCAATCACCCACAATGTTCTTAAGGCATTCCTTGGCCTTATCGTTGAACTCCTCTTTCACCTTCTCGTTGACAGCAATAGACCAATTCCATTTTTGTTACAAAAATTAATTAAAATAAAAATTATTAATCAAATGAATACAAAATAGTTACATTAATTTAATAGTTTAATATCCAAAACTTACCGCAAAAAAATTGTACCAATTCCTCCGAACGTGGTCTAGTGTAAGCATCCAGTTCAGATGCGGTTACCGAAAGTTTGCCTTGATGATGTCTGAGATGCTCCATCCTAGACGATTGTCCGTTAGAAACCTAGAATTTAAAAATTTTAGAAACACATTAGATTGACATATATAATTAAAATTGTAATAATGAAATAAAATCAAAATCAAGTTACCAGAAAGTGTTGGGTGGTCATCTGGATCGATAATGGGTAAACCTTCTTGTCCCGGCATCTGGAGAAGATCTTCCACTGTGAATCTAGCATTGGGAGCATCCGGTGATACAAGAAAATCCGGATGGACACCTGTAGGAGGCGGAGCAGCTCTAGAAGGCGGAGCACCTACAGGAGGCGGAGCACCTGCGGGGGGACACTACAAGAAAACTCGTCCATTACTAGGACGGGTTTTCCTCGTTATTTCCTAGTAAATGGACTTTTACTAGGAAATAACGAGGAAATGCGTTTCCTCGAAACACGTTCATCGTAAAGCCATTTTCCTCGTGAGGTCCTAGCGAATTTACTAGGAAAGGTTTCCTCGTAAAGGCGTGGTAATATTTTCCTCGTAAGGTCCTCGTAAACTTTCCTCGTAAGCTCGTAGTAAGTATTTCCTCGTAAGGTCGTAGTAATATATTACGAGGAAATTACTAGAACTCGTTACAAGGACATTACTTGGAATACTTTACGAGGATTTTGCTTGGAAATGTTTTTTTCCCTATTAAAAAAAATAATTACAAATAATTAATTTATTATTTAAAAAAAAATAAAAATGAAATTATAAAAATAAAAAATAAAAAATAAAAAATAAAATATTTTCTAAATAACTAAATAATATACAAAAAGTTTTTAAATTCATAATATACAATTAAAAATAAAAATAAAAAAACTACGGATGCTGGTCGTGAAATTGCTGAACGAACTGGTCGTTGTCCTGGCTCGGCAAATCCTCTCCATAGTTGGTTGCCGGCTGTGACTGTGATGGTGGATGCTGTTGGGTACTTGGAATCCCTGCACGTTCCCGTCTCTGACGCAACATCTCCTGCACATGCGGGTTTCCAACCGCCATAATGTCGAGGACATCGGTGAGAGNGTCCTGGCTCGGCAAATCCTCTCCATAGTTGGTTGCCGGCTGTGACTGTGATGGTGGATGCTGTTGGGTACTTGGAATCCCTGCACGTTCCCGTCTCTGACGCAACATCTCCTGCACATGCGGGTTTCCAACCGCCATAATGTCGAGGACATCGGTGAGAGAAGTGACATGCTCGGTGAGCGAAGTCACATGAGACTGCATCGCCTGCAACTCCGAGCGCAGCTGAGCATTGACATCGTGCTGCTCCTGATGATAAGACGATGTCGCTGCAGGGACATCGTTAACCGAGCCAATCCCGATGATACGCCCCTTTTTCCTAGGGGCGACCTGAAAATAAAAATATTAATAACATTAAGAAAAATTTTAAAAATATTAAAAATTAATAGTAAAACAAATTATTTACCTCCTCGTAAATCTTATCCACGTCAACAGTGAATAATATGACTGGAGACCCAGTCTTCAGAGTCAGCTAGGTCTGGCGTTCGTCAACTCGGGCAACAAGCTCGTTGTAGATCCGCTCGGAAGCAGGATCTACAAACTGCCCAGCCTTGTTCCGGTGGGTCCTCTCGTAAAGGTCTTTCAGAGATGGAAGAACTCCTGTCTCCGTAGCCTAAAATTAATTTATAAAATTAAATATTAATTTGGAATACTCAAATAAAATAAAAATTAAATTGCTATTAAAAATCATCTTACCATGTCTAGACGAACTCCCCCGTGAGAATTTCGACCCGTGATGTGAAGCACCTTCGTGTTGCCATGCTCGTCTTTGGTCATGCGGTTCCCAGAGTTTGTGTTGGAGGTTCTGACCGAGTCCGGCAACCCCCAATAGCTGATGAGGCCATCCCACACCGTGGTTGTGAGGCAATCGGGTTTCCCGGCCTCGTAACCATCCACCTGATTTAAAAAAAAAATTAGAATTAAAGTCAATATATATATATATATATATAATATTTTTAAAACTATATATATATTATAATTTATAAATCTATACCTCATAGTCGCCCTTCCAGTTGTAGACCATGTCGAGCAATCGTGCTCTTGCCTTGGCCTCAAACTCCTTCTTCACACGCTGGTGAATTCCAATAGACCAACGATACTTTTGTTGTAACCAGAAAAAATAAAAGACGGAATAGTTCAATTATATTAATAATTGAACCACGTCTTTTTTGTGTGGCTCGCCGACATCTTCCAGTTTGGAGCTGGATCGGGAAAGTATCCCTTGATACAGTCTGTGACGCTAGATCCGACACAATTGTCAAGACCAAACCTGGAAAGACACAAAATAAATCATTAATTAGATTAATTTCTAAATATTTGGTTAATTAAGAAATAAATTAAAAAACTTTTTAAAAATTAAAACATACCATAATATGTTTTGGCCGTCCCGTCGGTAAGGATCTAACTCTGCCAGCCCTTCTCTGCCTGGAAGGGCGAAAATATCCTCCACTGTGTACACCGCAAAGGGTGCGTTCGGCGGCACCTGCAAATCGGGATGAACCCCGACCGGTGGAGGAGGAGGAGGAGGAGGAGGAGGAGGAGGTGGTGGTTGCCGGGACGCCGTAGAAGCTCTCTGAGTCTCGGGAATCAAAGATGAATCGGGAGCTGACGAAGATGAACCCGGAGCATCCTGACGCCCAAACATATCTCCGTAGCTTATCCCCCCGAGAGACGACGGCCTCTTAGCAGCAGCCATAGCAAGCTTGCTCTGTCTAGGCATCTATATTTTAAAAAAAAAAATCAAAACATTAATTCCCGTATAATTTAAAAAACAGTAACTAAAAGTAAACCAACCTAATCTAAATTACCTAAACTAACCACCTAATCTAAATTACCTAAACTAACCACCTAATCTAAATTCCCTAAACTAACCACCTAATCTAAATTCCCTAATCTAATCACCTAACTACGGATTAGAGAGAATCTTTGGAAGATTTAGAGAGAAGGTTACTAGCAAATGAGAAACCGGATTGCTCGAGTATATATAAGGATTTTGTTTCCTCGTAAAGCCCTAGTAATGTTACTAGGACCTTACGAGGAAATAGCTATGCCCGTGTTTTTATTTCCTCGTAAGGTCCTCGTAATGGCTGTACTAGGGCTTTACGAGGAAAACCCTTTACGAGGAAATAGCTATGCCCGCGTTTTTTTCCTCGTAAAGCCCTAGTAAGGCCTTACTAGAACATTACGAGGAAATTGTTATGCCCGTGTTTTCTATTACTAGGGCTTTACGAGGAAAGGTCTTATAAATCCCTAAACTCGAAACCCCAAACCCCAAACCACAACGTCCTTAACTTATAACCTCTTCTACAACCAAACTCCTAACCTCTTCTACACATAAACCCCAAACCTCAAATGCAAATTGATTTTGTGATTAAACATACTTAAACATATATAATCCAAATTGATTTTGTGATTAAAAAAACTTATAAACATACATAATTCATTCGGATACATTGTTGTAATCTGTTGAAACATCATCATTTTCTAAAAACTCGTCGGCTACACCTTCGTCCGTTGAGTGATCATGATCATCTTCCATAACTAATATATATATAGAAATAAATTAATCATGTCATCGTATTATATTAATTAATTACCTGAAAGTGCTTCATGTACTTTTGCCGGCAGTAGCTCCGCAAACGCAAAGGGAAGTAGTCGCTGCATAAAGACATGACAATCATGGCTCTTCATCCCGGAGAACTTTTGCCCTTTCTCAACACATCTTGAGAGATTTGAAATATACCCATCAGGGAACTTCACTTCTGAAGCCACCCAGTTGAACAACGCAGACTTTTTTTCTGATGACAGTCTGAATATTGGAACTGGAACTTGCCCATTGATTTTTATATGTAGCTCACTCCTTGAGCAGATATCAGGTAAGTCGAACCTTGATTTTACGTTGTCTTTCGTCTTCCCTGGGACATTCAATATAGTGTTCATGATGTTCTCAAAAAAGTTCTTCTCTATATGCATCACATCGAGGTTGTGGCGCAAAAGAAGATCTTTCCAATATGGCAATTCCCAAAATATACTCTTTTTCTTCCAATTGTGTTGAACACCATAAGAATCAGGCATATTACTGAAACATGCCAATTCCCACCACGAGGAGCTGTTTCCATAGCACAGTAATAATCGATTTGCGCTTCGATTTGTTCTCCAGTTAAATATGGAGGAGGAGTGTCTCTGACAACCCTTTTGTGCCTGAACAATATCTTGTTTCTTCGGTATGGGTGGTGAATGGGAAGAAATCGACGGTGATAATCGAACCAACTAGTCTTCCTACCATGCTTCAACTGAAACGCATCTGTCATTCCATTACAATACGGACAAGCTAATCTCCCATGTGTAGTCCACCCAGACAACATACCATATGCAGGAAAATCACTTATGGTCCACAAAAGCATCGCTCGCATCGTAAAGTTTGTTTTCGTTGAACAATCATATGTCCTCACCATTGTTGACCACAAATCTTGCAACTCTTTTATCAATGGTTGTAGAAAAACGTCGAGAGATCTATTTGGATGTTTTGGACCAGGTATTAATATGCTCATGAATAGAAACTCTCGTCGCATGCACATCTCCGGTGGCAAGTTATACGGTGTAAGAAAGACCGGCCACAATGAATATTGTCTCCCAGACATTCCAAATGGACTAAATTCATCAGTGCATAAGATACACATTCCGGCTATTGCTAGCGAAATGTGGATGTACATTGTTAAAATGTTTCCAGGCTCTTGCATCTGATGGATGAGTCATCTCTCCATCCGTCTGAGTATGCTCGGCGTGCCATCTCATCCCTCCAGCAGTCTCCTCAGATTGGTACAATCTTTTCAATCTGTCTGTGATTGGTAGGTACCACATCCTTTGGNTGTCGATGCAAACGTCTATCATCTCTGAGGGCAACCCAAGACTATATACCAATTTCTGAATCTGATAATAAGATTCAGCAGACACATTGTCTTCTGGCAAATACTCTTTAAACAAGTCTGCCCATGCATCCATACAATTTTCAGGTAGATTGTGATCGGTTTTAATACTCATCATTCTAGCAGCCAACGACAATTTAGACATACCTTCTCTACAACCACTGTAAATTGGCTCATTCGCAGCATCTAACATTTCATAAAACTTTTTGGCATCTAAGTTAGGTTCTTCAACTTCATCATCATCATGACTTACAAAGGCATCACCTACCATATCATGAACCCTATCACAATCTACCATTTGTTCCTCTTGGTGATGATAGCTATTACTACTGCTACCTTCATTACGCAAATGCTCAACCGGTTCAATCTGAAAATTGCTATTACTACTGCTACCTTCATTCTTACAACTAGCATCTTCTCCATGTTGATACCAAATATAATAATATGGCATGAAACATCTGTTTACTAAATGCTTCCAAACATTTTCATGAGGGCCTAATTTGGTATTGCAACATTTCCGACAAGGACTGAACATCTTACCACTTTCCTGCGTGAGTGGTGTAGAATCTGCTTGATGCATAAACGTCTCCAACCCTTCGAGAAATTCTTTCGTCACCCTCCTGTTATTATCTCTGTGTGAATACATCCACTTCCGCAACTCGAAAATATTTCCCGGACCGGACATTTTTTTTTGTGTTTGATCAAGCTTATAGCTGATTTTTTTTTTGTGTGTTTCAAATGAATCACATATGGTGGTATTTATAGAAATTTTCGAATCTGAGAATTTACTAGGAAATTGCTTGGAAACGTAGGTACAAAACACGTTTTTGATTTAAATTCGATATTTTCTATCAATTTCCTCTTAATTTCGTAGTAACAAATCTATTCCTCCTAATTTCGTAGTAAACAATTACTAGGACTTTACGAGGAAAAGAATTACTATGAGTTTACGAGGAAAATAACTTTTTCCTCGTAAGGGCCACGTAAGTCTACTACGAGTTTACGAGGAAACTGTTTTCTCGTAAGTTTACGAGAACTTTACGAGGAAAAATGGTTTCCTCGTAAACTCGAAGTAAATTCGTAGTATTTTTACGAGGAATTATTTTTCTAGTAAAGTTTCCTAGTAAAGGCTTAGTTTTCTTGTAGTGGGAGGAAAAGCATACTGGTGATGATGATGATGATAGTTCTGATAGTGTGGAGGAACCTCATGATGAGAATTGTATGGAGGATAATCATGCTGAGGATAGTATGGAGGAAGGTCAAACTGAGGCCGAGGCACATATTGCGCTGGAGGCACATACTCTTCAGCAGGAGGTACATACGATGATCTACCCTGCTCGTTGGTCTCCGGGACAAACTCCCGGGCAGATGCATTACCGAAGTTAGAAGCTGATGGATCCAAAGAACAAAGAAATGTATCTCCATAGTTAGGTCGAGCTTCCCCCGAAAGATTTCTTAATCTCTTTCTTCCAGACATATCGTCGATCGAACTGTACAAAGAAAATTATAGTTAGACACAATTAATTTAAAATAATCAAATACTAATAATTCTAAAACTAATATAATTCAAAAGCTAATCTAATTCCATCCTAAACTAATCACCTAAATCTAAATTAACCACCTAAATCTCTAAACTAACCACCTAAACCCTAAACCCTAAAACTAAATTAAAAAAAAAAACATACCTTTCAGAGAGGGAAAGTGGTGGGTAGTGAGAGAGGAAAGAGCAACGAAATGAGCTCTGTAACTCGCGTGGATATATAGGGATTTTCTTGTGATGTAACGTAGTCATAATTAACTTCGACATTACGACCAAAATTGTGTTACGACCAATTAGGATCAAAGATTTACGACCAATTAGGATCGACGCGTGTCCACGTTACTACTATGTCACGACCAAACATATTTAGACCACTTAGGGTCCAAACTGTACATCTGCATTATGACTAGTTAGGGACTACAGACGTCAATTACGACCAATTAGGGTCCATTATTTTACATCCCAATTACGACTACAATTCAATTACGAAAAAAGCTAAGTAATTGAGTTTTCACTAACTCGGAAAAAATCAGTTGCTTAACAAATTAAGCTTATGCCAAATGTCTCGTAGAGAAATGTCAGAGTCTTGAGAACTCATCTCAAACTACCGATAATTCAGTTACTTGAGATAAATGCAGGCTTCCGATAGATTTCTATGGGAACATTTGAATAAGATAATTTCATCCTAAACATTTTTATGTTTTTTAAATTTTTTTTGTTTTGTTGTGCAATTTTCGAATGAAGAGGGTAACATATTTATAGGTAAATTTTGGTCGTAATGTAGATGTTAAGTTACGACTATATTGGGTTCACAATACATTACGACGACTTAGGGACCATATTTATCAGTTTGGTCATAAAATAGAGGTTATCTTACATCTACTTTGGGACTTATTCCTTTTACTACGACATTGGGGCCAGTATATCAAAATTGGTCGTAAATCCGAGATTATTTTACGACTAATTAGGGACTACAATTGTTTAAACCGAAACCACAAACCCCAAACCTCAAACCACAAACTTTAAACTTCAAATATATCATTTCAAAACTCCAAATTTCATAATCTCATAAAACACTTTATTAATATTGAAAAATATTATACACAATACAAACTCGAAACTATATGTTATTCTCGTCATCATCCGAACCATCATCCGTGTCATCAGTTTCTTCAAATTCATCTATGTTGCCTTCGTTCGCTAAATCATCTGAAAGATCTTCATATCCTAGGCTTTGCGAATCAACTAGTAAAATTTCATCAGTAGGTTATTCAGACACTTCCACTTCATTTACGGCATCTCCTAGCAAAGGCGGTTGTTCATCACTCACTACACGACCACGCGGTGTAACATTTATAGCGGCTAACCAAGATATTTCAGATTTTCTAATCTTTGGATATGGCATAAAACAAACTTGGTCTGCTTGAGATGCCAGAATGTAGGGCTCAAATTTGTTGTATCTCCGTCTGGGATTGATATCCACAACTCCAAACTTATTATACCGAACACCTCTATTCTTTGAGGGATCGAACCAGTTACATTTGAAGAGGACACATCTCATCTTCACTAAACCATGGAATTCCACTTCGATGATCTCTTGTAAGATTCCGTAGAAATATGTTTCACCTTTTACACATACTCCATAGTTCACCGTTGCTCGACGACTTCCATACTCGTAAGTGTGAAACGTGTAACCTCGGGTGAAATACATTGGTGTCGTGGTCACCTTAGCAACTGGACCTTGTATCAGTTCATGAACCCACGCACTATAGGATGGATCATCATAATCAACCTGTACAAAATATTTATATATTTATTAATACAATATCATAATTAGTTATAAAAAACTTTGTATACCTGTGTTTTTAACCAATTCACAAAGTGTTGTTCTTTCTTTTTGTTGAGATCATTACTTGATATTTCTGGTATAGCTTCCTCAACTTGGGCAACGAAATCGCTGTTTTACCAAAGGATCGATCGTCATATAAATAAATAGCAAAAATTAGTAATTTTAAATAATTACCTTTCAAACTCATGCATCTCCTCGCAGTTAAGAAGTATATATGTGTGCGCACTATGAGCGTCTTCAGTACTCGACAACCAAACTTCTTTTAGTTTTCCACCTAGACGTCCAATCTGACAAAATATGTCTTGAACATCCTTTTCAATATAGGTCGGCACAACACCACCTTCATCATATCTGCTTGGAGCCCTTTTTCGTGTACGGACTTGGGCCCCGAAGTAGTACGGAGTGAAGTGAGATGTTATGAACTGGTCCACGAAGCAATGCCTCGTATGGGAAATGGAGAACTAGATGTTCCGTGACATCAAAAAATGATGGACAATTTTTTTCTGCCATAATACACATTAAGATCAGGATATTATGATCAACTTGTTTGATGATATCTTCAGTTAAGGTATGTGTGCTAAGATCCCTGAAAAATCTCTAATACCTGGAAATAATTACAATTACGTTAATAAGGTATATTTTTAACTCCGATAAATGTGTTATATTTAGGTGAAAATCTGCAAGTACTTCGTGAACATTTTTTTGAAGCAATTCCGCAAATACAAATGGTAAAAGTTATTGCATAAACACGTGACAGTCATGACTCTTCATCCCAGAAAACTTTGTCCCTGCTCAACACATCTTGATAGATTTGACACATATCCATCAGAAAACTTCACATCTGATGCCACCCACTTGAACAACGCCGCCTTCGCTTCTGCGGACAATCTAAAGATAGGAACCAGAATTTTCCCATCATTTTTAATATGCAGCTCACTCCTATAATATAGCGCAGGCAAATCCAACCTTGAGTTCTTGTTATCTTTTGTCTTTCCGGGGATGTTCAGTAATGTATTGATGATGTTCTCAAAGAAGTTCTTCTCTATATGCATGACATCAAGATTGTGTTGCAAAAATAGATCTTTCCAGTATGGAAGTTCTCAAAATATACTCTTCTTGTGCCAGTTATGTTGTGTCCCATAATAATCAAACATATTTGTAGGAGTATGCCAATTAACCCCTCTCTTGACAGTTTATTGTGCACCATAATAATCAATATCTTTCTCAATTTCTTCTCCAGATAAATAGTGAGGTGCGGTGTCCCGTACAACCACGTTTGCCTTGAATAGTGTCTTGTTTCGACGGTATGGATGGCTAGTGGGAAGAAATTTCCGATGACAATCAAACCAAGATGTCTTCCTACCATGCTTCAACTGAAATGCGCTTGTGCTTCCCATACAATAAGGACACGCTAGTCTTCCATGCGTAGTCCAACCTAATAACATCTCATATGTAGGAAAGTCACTGATAGTCCACAGAAGAATGACTCACATTGTAAAGTTGGTTATCGTTGAACAATCATATGTTTCCACCCCTGTTTACCACAATTTCTTCAATTCTTCTATCAAATGTTGTAGGAAAACATCGAAGGACCGTTTTGGAAGCTTAGGCACAGGTATTAATATACTCATGAAAAGGAAATATTTTCCATACACATCTCTGGTGGAAGGTTGTATGGCGTCAAGGTAACTGCCCAAAGTGAGTATTGTCTTCCAGACATTTCAAAAGGACTAAATCCATATATGCACAATCGAAGATAAACATTGCGCGTGTTGCTTGCAAAATCTTTGTGCACCGAATTCAAGTGTTTCCACGCTTTTGCATCTAAGAGATGATTGATCTCGCCTTCCTTCTGAGTATGTTATGCATGCCATCTCATTGCTGATGCAGTCTTTTCAGATTGATATATCATCTTCAGCCTATCCGTAATAGGTAAGTACCACATCCGCTGGTACGGTATTCTATTCCGTCCACGTCCTTGCGGTTTATATCGTGGCTTCTTGTAAAATCGACACTCCAACAACTCTGCATCTTCCCTCCAGAAGGTAAGCCAAGACTATGATCCAGCTTCTGAATCTCATAGTATGATTCAACACACACATTATCTTCAGGAAAATACTCTTTAAACAACTCAGCCCATGCATCCATACAAACTTCGGGTAAATTATAATCAATTTTGATATTCGTCATCCTAGCTGCCAATGATAATTTAGAAAGACCTTCTCTACAACCTTCATAAATTGGCTGATTTGCGGCGGCTAACATGTCATAAAATCTTTTGGCTTCCAAATTAGGCCCCTCTATATTTTCTACTGCTACCTCTACATTTTCTGCTACTTCTGCAGCAATTACTGAGTTTGTTTCACGAAATGCATCGGCAAATGTTGTTCTCTATTACGAACATTTTCAAACTGATTACTACTACTAGCTTCATTTCTACTATCACCTTCTCCATGTTGAAACCAAATGTAGTAATGTGGAGTAAATCCTCTATTCACTATATGTTTCTAAACTGTTTCACTAACAGCGAATTTGGTATTCTTGCACTTACAACAAGGACATAACATTTTACATGTTTCCTTTGTGAGAGGCGTGTTTCCGACCTGGTATATGAATATTTTTGCCCCGTTGAGAAACTCGTTTGTCACCCTTCCCTCAGAATCTTTATGTGCATACATTCAACTCCGAAGCTCATAAATATTTCGTGACATTTTTTTTACACAAACTTGTTTCATTATTTTGTTGGTGTATCTAAAAATGAGAGATGAGACTATATTTATAGGAAAATTTTGACATGAAATGTTACCACAAATTTACTACCAGATATCATTTTACTACGAATTAACTACTTTTTGACATAAAGCAAACGTAAATGAGATGCTAAAAGTTTAGTCGTAAAATTGTTGTCGGATAACCACTTCTTTTCGACCACATTTTCATTTAGTCGTAAAATGGGGGTTACTTTACCTCCTATTTACGACCAAAAGTCATAGTCCCAATTTTACGTCCACTTTACAACGACTAAACTTTTAGTTGTTATATAGTCATAATGTAGATGTAATGTTACGACCACAGTTTTGTGGTCGCAACTTGTGGTCGTTAAGTCCACGTTTTCTTGTAGTGTAAATTAATATTGTAAAAAAGATATCGGTTTATAACTGAGAAGCATTTCGAGACCGGTCAGCACCTTCGTCTGAGCATTCTAAGCCACCAAAAAGTGGATCAACCAAAACTGCAACTCACCTTTTTGGGGCCTGAATGTTACGTCTTTGAAGGTAATATTCTCCCTTACGTCGTCAGAGACGATAGCTTTTCCTTTAGCGCCTGAGGAGGCAGAGACTTTGCCCCTTCCGGCGATGTTGATCCTGGAAGAAGCACCGGTTTTGCCGTTTGGTTTGATCGGAGTGAAGAAGACCAACGTTACGCCTTTTGATTTCTTTGACTTTAGATCGCCAAACGAGTCACCGGTTTGGGCGACGGAATTCACTGGACTGGAGGGAACCACCGCTACGTCGTTTGTTTTCAATGAGTCGGAAACACCTGATAACGACATCGCAATGAACAATCGAGAGGATAAAACAACTTTTTGATGGAAATAAAACATCGAGTGAGAGTTTTATATAGAAACTCTGAGGGAGAAAGCAAAAATAATCCATTAATGAGATTTAAGAGTGTACAGGAGTGGGGAGTGAATTGATTGTTCCTAGATAAATGATTTGTAAGCAGAAGATAGGAAGAAGAGGAAGAGAAAGGGGTTGCGAATCGATTTTGCAAAATTAGGATTTATACTTCGTTGAAAGGAGAAAAGGGAAGTTGCTGACAGATGGGCTTCACGGGCTGGACAAAATTGGACGCTTCCGGACCGAGGATATTTGAAGCCCAAATGACCAAAGCAATGTGATGACGTAGCGAAACTCTGTGTTCCTATTAAAAGAATATTTATGCCTATGTGGATAAGCTCAATGAAACTTATATTCAACTTTTAATATTGTATATTGATATTACCATTTTAAAATAAGAGTTTAAGTTATGCAGAAGATTCATGTACATGTTTGAAAATAAGAGTTTAATAAATCTATCTATTACTATAAAGTAGAGTTTTCTCTACTTTGAGACTGCCACGTCACAAATTAGACTTCTCTGCGCGCAACACCTGTCCCTCAAACACAAAACTCATCGTTTCATTAAATGAAATTTCTGTGGGCTGCGTTGGGCTTTCTTTTGTTGTTTAGGCCTTATTGACAAGGAAACCTAATAGAAACACGGATACCAGTCTTGACGGCGAGTGGAGAGAGCTCTTTCATCTTCTTCCTCACACTACGAACATGGCGATTTCTGATCCTCCAAGGCTGTTAAGATTCAAATATAAAGGTAAGCTTTACTACTTTGAGATTCATCTTCTCCTTCGTTCTAACCTAACAAGTTAATTAATACTGTGAGATATGATTAACGTGTCTTTTCTTCACCGATTTGCAGACGGGCCGCTCCTCCTCCACCGTTCAAGTCCGGTTGTTTCGTTTCTGAGAGGTCAGGAATGTCAGTAGTGGATATGCTCCTACTGGATTTCCAGGTTTCTTATTTAACTCCACCTTTTGTTCATAAACAGAGTTATTTGACCGGTAGTGCTGTAGACTTATCCCGTCCTGAATCTCTATTACATAGATATTTTGTTTTTGTTTTCGTTTTCCTTAAACATACTTCAATAAGTCAGTTTCTAACGTTTGTTTGATTATTGAGTACATTTCACTTATGTTCAGTCGATCATGATGCCGGCCACCGTGAATGTCAACTGGCTTGCGAATCACATGCCTAATCTGAAAGTTGGTTTGGTCTATTCCCTAACCGGGTTCGAGGTCACCCAATGTAACCAACACTGTACTTCTGACCCATTTAGTATTTTTGTTTTCCCTTGGCAGTGACGTGTATGTGATGTTGAGTCTGTTTGACTTGCACGCTATATCTTTTCACAACGAGCTAGAAGGGTTGCGAGTGAACCAAGGGTTGTCGTTGCGACAAGTATCAACCTCAAGATTGTAAGAGGTATTTTTGTTTTTGAAACTTATTTTTGTTAAAATGGGATGACTCTAATAGTTCTTGGCACTAACGAAATCAATATTTTGCAGGACTTCTTTTCTTGAACGCCACATCATGGACCCATATATTTTCGACAAAGAGATACATGGAAGAGTTACTTGACAAGTAATTTATTTATCTCAGTTTGTTAGTTTACTTATACATCACATAATCTAACAAATTCCTGCACAACACTGTAGGCTCATATCCAATGACACTGGGAATACTCAAGCACCTTCATTAATGAGGGCCTACGCTAAGCTTGAGCCTCTAATCATAGCTGAGCTAAATGAGTTCATCATAACGATCCGGCCACAGGTTACATAGCAAGCTTTATTTCTTATAATTTTTGCAGAGTATACTCTGTACGTGATCTCAAACTTTGTAAATGCAGGATATCAACTTCATATACACAGGGAGGGTCACCAAGAGCTTTAGCTCTTCCGGTGGAAGTTTTCTTAATCATCTTTCAAGAGTATATTTGTTATAGTGTCAGCGTTTTTAGGTTTGCAGAGTATTATGAATGATGGTTACGAAAGTGAGGTAGGAAGAGGATAAGGAAAGAAGCATGGACTGCATTTGTAATAAATATGGTTTACGGCTATGAATTATATTTCTCCTCGGGCTATGGCTTATGTTGCGGCTCTTACTTCTAGCTGGACTTACACTGCGACCCCTGGAGTTATTATAGGTGGGTGAGCGTGAGTATGACCTCCCCCTATCATATCATTCTTCCCTGGGAAAGATAGGCCTGTGACAATAGAGAGATTGTGAGCATTAATATTTGTTTGTGCAGACAGGTGTGTAATGGAGTTAGACAAACACCTTGGGTGATGTCTTCTAGAAGGAGGAGAATAATAATCACCATTCCGTGACTGAGATCCACAACGTCGTGGGGGAGGAGTGTGAGAGTAGTAACGAGTTGGACTACGCCTCCTGTCGCGAAAGCTGATGCTCTTACGAACACTAAAGAATGTGAAAGGTCAGGTTTAATGGCATCGCTCTACACTCATGACTTATTGATATTGATGATGAACAGGAAGAAAAAAACAAAAAGAGAAAGAGAAAGATCCATGCACGTTCCTCTACCACGCTCCCTTATTCTTCTTTCAGTAGGTTTCTTCATGTTCTCTTCTGCAAAGACAACAGCCAGCTCACTGTTTTCTCTGTGTACTGAGTGTATATTTAAATGTAGATATTCGATTGTTTCAGTGTAACTGCAAGAGTTAGTCAAGATGTACAAACTTTAGAGCTACACAACATATGTAGGTCTCATTTGGTCATTGTTAATGCTTTTGTGTAATATTAATTTTGTCTTTTATAACATTTAAGAAACTCGGGCATCAGTTTTAGAAAAACAAGAAGCAATGTGAAGTTCTTAACAACAAGCGATATAAAGTGTTGGAGACAACTCAAGCGTTGCTTGCGCGATGTCCGAACCTTAAAGAAGTCTTATGGAACCAACATGTTTCTTATAATGCCACCAAGAAGATGTATGGTCCACGAAGCGAAGAAAATGTAGACTGACTGTTTTTATTTTATCTTAAGCAACTGAACTCATAGATCCATTTTCATTTACTCTGTTTTCATTTTCAGATTTCTTTCTTAATTATCAATGTTTTGCTTCATTTTCAATGTTTTCAGTACTTTTTTTAATACATGGATCTTCAGTTGGTAATAAACAAAATTATGCTCATACAAAAAAATCAGATTGAAGAATGCTCAAATTATAAAATTACAAAGATGATGAATTAGCATGTATTAATAACATGCATCTATTCCATTACAATCTAAAATAATAAACAATCGGTGAGTACGTAACAGGAAAAAATGGTATAACCCATAAAACATTAATCGAATTTACATATCACAAACACTACAACTATATGAAGATTGCTAACATTACATCAGTATGGACATGTACAAAATGGAAACTTAGAATTAATTAATAACACATAGATCAACACAGAAGTAGAACATACAAAAAAACATTTGTTACAGTATACCGTCACCCCCCCTCCATAAACATATGTAAATTTAGAAGTACAAACAGTAAAATAAAAAACAATTTACATACAATCTCATATATCCAATAATTTTTAATACAAAAAACACCATAATACAAAAAAATGGAATGCAAATCTATATACTATACGAAAATTAATAACCAATATCATATGTAACGTATGACCCGCCCGTAGGACGGGTCGACCCTAGTATTTATATATACTGAAGTTACCCTCATTGTTACAGTTACTTTCAAAAGAATCTGGACAATTTCACTACACAAAGCTTACGTCATCATTATCATCTCAAATGAAGTTTGGCCATAAAAAATTTCTGACCTCGATTGCGTCTTCACCGTGATGCCTCTGTCACTTTCATGTGTGAGAAAGATTAAGGTGAAGATAAATCAATGAATATATGTTATGAAGGAAAAAATGTAAATGTGTAGTTACAATAAAAGAAACGTAACTATTTTTGTTGGATAGATATATATATATATATATATATATATATATATATATATATATATATATATATATATATATATATATATGTGTGTGTGATTAGTGTTGATATAATTATATAAAGAGAATAATAAAAAAAATTAATAAATAGACTATACATATATCAACCATTCATGTTTCTGTTTTAATATAATACTAGATTTTGACTCGCGCTTAAAAGCGCGGAAATTTTTTTTGATTAAAAGTTTATATAATTAGGTTTTGTCTTTATTTAAAGTATGTTTTAGTATAAAATCAGTAATCCAAAATTTGTGGTGATGATTGATTTACATTAGTTTTTAGTTTCAGTTTTTGATTTTAGATTTGGTTTTAGATTTTGGTTTTTGGTTTTTAATTTTTAAGTTTCTAGTTTTGATTTTCAACTTTTGGTTTGGGTTTTTAGCTTTTAGATCCGCTGAGTTAGTTTGAACTCATAATTACCAACAAACAAATCTCAAAGAATCGAACATCTAATTTAAAACTGAAAAAATGAGAATTATTATTTCAAAAATGCAATAGTTTATTTTGTGTAAATAAACAAAACAAAAGCAAAAATATAACATGCGTTTTCAGCTTTTGGTTTTGGATTTTAATTTTTAGATTTAGTTTTTAGTTTTGATTTACATTTATTTATTTTTAAATCAGTAAATTATTTAAGAAAAATAAAAAAAAATAAACTATTATAAAAGTTACCGTTGAAATTTATCAAGACAGAGTGATTGTTATTTAAAATAAAAAAAATATTAACATGTTTTAAAGTACATGATTTAAATAAGTGATTAATAATATATAATTTTGTTTTGTTAAAATATTAAATACTTTTGGGCTTTAAAATAGTAATTGATTTTTTTATCCATTAAGGTAGAACATTTATTCAATGTTTTTCTGGAGTTTTTCTTTAATACTAAGACCAAAACCCAAACTATATAATTTGTCATAAAAACAAAAGTAAGCCCAAAACTCTATTCCATAAATAACTACCGGTTTAATTTAAGTAATGCGGTTCAATCAACTATATGACTTGTATTATTTGTAACACTCTAGAATATGTCCAAATTTAAATGACAACTTATATCAGTAGATAAAAAGAATGACTCTATTTTAATAGAGTAGATACTACAATTCTACATGCGTTAAACGCAGACTTTATTTTCTCAATTTTGGAAAATATGGCTAAGTGATGACATGAAGATTTATAAAATATAACTCATTATTTCAACTATTAATATTAGTTCCAGCGATTCTATAACTATAGCTGTAAATTGATTCTAAGAGTGAAGTATTTTAACTTACATTCTTATACGCTTTGATTTGATTCGAATATTTATGTACGGCTAAAATGACTTACATTCATCAAATCAAGTTAAAATTGATTATTCTATAAAAATTCATTAAATAAAGTTAAAATATTATTCTATAAATATAAAATTAGTCATTATCGGTTTGGTTAGTTGATTTTAAATTTTCATTTTGAACGTGATGGTAGATGTTAACATCCAGGGGCGGTTCTACGTTGAACAAGGTGGAGGCAGCTGCCACCACTAAAATCTACAATAACATATATTTGTATAAAAACTATTAGAATTTCAGTAGAATAGTTGGTCTGATTCTTCACCTTGCCCCCACTAAACCAGGGATCAAACCCCCTAAAGCTCTTTTTACCCATTTTTATTGTTCTTAATTATTTTTTTGCCCCCATTCAATAAATTTTCTAGATTCGCCACTGTTAACATCTACATTTTAGTCAATATATATGAGGGTAAATATATGGTAACATCTCTAGTTTAAACGTAGAGATTAAACGTGTGATGAAAGGTGCAAATTAAATGGTCAGTTATTCATTCCATATTTTTAGGATTTCAGTTTCTTCCTCTCAATTATATATACCAACAAGTTGGTCTAAAAATTATGTTAGAGATATATTCTATAAGATTAGATTTTAAAACATATTTTGATTTAGATGAACCATGTTTATAGTCCAAAACTGAAATATAACACATGAGGTTTAAATAGAAATCTATTTCAAAGCACAGAATAAATTTTCGGTGAAAACATTACATAATGGTTTTGTCTCTTTAGTTAAAATATGTTTGAATATAAAATTTATAATTCGAAGTCCAAACCGAATCTAAACTACAAAAACCCTACCATACCCGATCTAAAATATTAAAAGAAATACCCGAATGGGTTTTGTAGGGTGGTAGTGGTACAAAACATATCAAAACCCGAAGTATTATTAGCCAACCCAAACCGATAACCAAAAAAAAACCTGTAAATTTTTGGAGAATCGATCTTAATTTTAGAATTAATCACAAATATAAAAATTGTTAAAACATAAATATATAATTTAAATATTTAATTAGATATTTATTTTCAAGTGATATCTAAAAATAAATTCTTAAATTTTAAAAAGTATGTTAAATATCTTGATTCTCTATAAATAAATATTTATTTCTTATATTTTGCTTTAAAATTTTGGATTAAACTTTGGAAATATCTGGATCGAACCAGTATAAACCGCATTTTAAAGATATATGATTACTTTATGTTTTTAGGATGTTAATAAAATTAGAACCAAAACAAAATTGTTATATGCAAACTCCAATCCGTATTTACCGATTTAACACAATGAGACTTAAGATGTGATATAAATTAGAACTAAAATTCATAGTACTCAACCCGTATCCTAATGGATACATGAACGCTCAAGTCTAACTTAAAACCCGTATCCTAATGGATACCCATAATATAAACTATATATATATATATATATGTATTTTTATAAAGCAAATTTATATATATATATATGTGTATATATATATATATATGTATATATATATATGTATATATATATATGTATTTTTATTCATTTATATGACCCACCTCATATTAATTTTAATGATATTTAAAAAATTAAATCTATAATATGAATCTATTTTTTATCGTGTACATGTTTATGAAATAGTCTGCGAGAAACTATAATTGTAAAGCATAATATACAGTTCAGTATACTATATAATCAAATAATATGAATGTCAAATAAATTTGGTTTGTATTTATATTAAATCATATCCTAATATTTTAATTTAGATATGTAAATTAAGATATATAATTATTTCTTATTTTAATTATCTTATCTTAGTATTTTGTTTTAATAAGTTGAATTATGTTGTAAAATATATAAATATATGTTATTTTCTAAAGATAATTCATTAAGTAATTAATTTATAAAAAGTAGATTAAGTTATTTTATAATTATTATTTAGTTTTGTAATAAAAATATGAAATATTTATTATTCTTAAATAAAATGAGTTAATATTTATTTTTAATTGAATTTAACATTATTTACGATTTTATTATTAAAATAATATCAAACAATAAATATTTATATTTTTTTTAAAAAAAATAAAAGATATTGTTAAAATGAAATTTGAAAAAAAGTTAATATTATATAATATTAAATTATATGTTTATTTAATAATAATTAAGTTTGTTATATGTAAAATAACATAAATTAATAAAAATAATGGTGTTATCTAAATTACTTGCAAGTATATGAAAATTGCTTATGTTTTGATAGTATTGATCTATGATAAGATTGTTTGGAGGAGATTAAATGCATAGTTAAGTCGATTAGAATCCATATTATATAATTAGCAATGCTGGACCGTTAGATATTTTAAACAGCATCCCTTATATATTAATTGAGAAACATTTGAAAATATGTAACCTTAAGTTTGTATTAGTTAAAAAAATAACATCATCCTACGTGGCAGCTCTATATGCCTTCTAATTCAATTTAGAAGGATTCTAGAGCACCTTATATAAACTATAGTTTACAAATTATACTCTCTACCAATATAATATTTCGCACACTATAGTTAGTCGCATATATCAAATCCCTTATATATTAATTGAGAAATAGTTAGTCGCATATATCAAATCCCTTATATATTAATTGAGAAACATTTGAAAAGTTGTAATCTTAAGTTTGTATTCATTAAAAAACTAGGATAAGAGTTGCGCCTTGCGCAAGGTGAATGTATGTAACTAAAATATAAAATTTTAGTATTGACAAATTTAAAATTTACATATGATTGTTTTTACATGTATTTGAAATTTTATAATTTTGGAATTTTTATATATTTATCTATATGTAGGATTTGTAACAATTGTAATTAGAACTGTAGATCAAAGCTCAGATTTTAATAGATCTGATTTCATATATCTTTTCACTCTTCAGTGTTCGAGTGATAAAAATAAACGGAGTGTCACTGAGCTTGATTGGTAGAGTATTAACAAATTCACTAATGCTTTCTTAAGAAGCAGTTGGTAAAATATGTGCATTTAAACTATATAAAGTTTCAAAACTAATTTAATATAATTTATTTATTTGTCTAATAATATAAGAAAATAATATTTTTTACAAATTATATTTTAAAAATAATAATTTTATAAAAAATTAAGTTAAATTTTAAATTATTTTTAAAAACAATATTTTAAGTTTTTCAAATAAAAATAAACAATTTAAAATTAAATATGGTCATGATTTAACATAACTATAATGATTTAAATTTTTAAAAATTAACAAATTAAATATTAACTCAGATTTATATCATGATTTAACAATTTAAAATTAACTAAGGTTATGAGAAGTTTACGTTCACGTGTCAATCTTATTTATCTTCATTTTTTTCTCTTGTTATGTTTATTTTATTTTGGTTATTCCTCCATACAAATATTTATTTTGAAGTTTATTCTCATTTTGTTTGTTGGTTTTGACCTGAGATTTAGAAAATACTTAAGATTTAAAATAATTAAAGAGATACACACTTGGATTAAGATCTTTACATTATGCACAATAAGTATTTTATATTTTATATTTTATGCATATTATAAAATAATAAAATAATAAATATATAAATTAAATAACTAAAAATCATTTACTATTATGTAATAAATTGGCGTATGCATATAAATTTAACTATCACTCTTGTTTATTCGCAGTTAGGGTAAATAAATCAAAATAATCAATTTTATATATTGTATATGATATATAATTAAATCTAAATTATATAAATATAGTAATATAGCACACTTTTAATATGGATGTTTATTAAATGAGGTTTCTACTCATAAAATCAATAATTGTCATATATATATTTTAATCACATTAGGTAATTCTGTAGGTTTTATTTAAGGAAAGCATGCGAAACAAAAAAATATTTGATATATGCGATCACTATAGCCTACGAAATATTATATTGCTAAAGAGTATAATTTGTATACTATACATTATATTACATGCTCTATAATCTTTTTAAATTGAAATAGAAGACAAAAAAACTATGCCACATAGGATTGAGGTTATTTTTAATTATTACAAACTTAAAGTTACAACTTTTTAAATGATTCTTTTTAAATATATATGGGATAACCTCATCCTACGTGGCACATCTCTATGCTTTCTATTTCAACTTATAATAATTCTAGAGCACCTTATATCTTTCTATTTCAACTTATAATAATTCTAGAGCACCTTATATAAAGCATAGCTTGAAACAAGGTCCTTTGGTCTCATATGAAACATATCAAACTAAATAACATATCAAACTAAATCTTCTATATATATTCTTTCCATAAATAAAACCAACAGAATTACCTAATGTGATTAAGATATGAATGGCTATTAATGATTTTAAATAATAAGATTTGTTAACAATCTCTATATTATATATCATTTTTATTTAATATTTTTATTATTAAAATAAATTACAGAACTACACTAATCATATAATAAAAATCTAGTTTTTTTATATATTCAAATTTTCAAAACGAGTATAAATCACTAAAACTATTAAAAATCTCACATAAAACTTTTGTGATCAACGACTAATTTTTTTTCTATAATAAATTACAATGATTATAAAATCATATGAATAAATAATTTTATTTTAATAGGTGTTTATGTTAATATATATATATACATATCTCATATCGTACGAATAAATAATTGTATTTTAAACATAATTATAAATTAAAATTTAACTTAATTTTTTTATAAAATTATTTTTTATATATAAAATAATTTTCTTAAAATATAATTTTATAATATTATTAGAAAAATAAATAAATAATATTAAATTAGTTTTGAAACTTTATATATTATAAATGCAAATATTCTACCAACTGCTTCTTAAGAAAACATTATGAAACTTGATAATGCTCTACCAATTAAGTCATGTGACACTCCGTTTATTTTTCATCACTCGAACACTGAAAACTGAAAAAAATATATGAACCGGACCCATTAAATTTTAAGTTTTGATCTATAGTTCTAATTACAATTGTTTATGATCCGACGTATAGGTAATTATATAAAAATTCCAAATACATATAAAAACAATCATATGTAAATTATATATTTGTGAATACTATATTTTTATATTTTAATTATATACACTCACTCTGCACAATGTGCAGGTCTTATCCTACTATTTATTGTTTCGCAGGTTTTTCTTAAATACAACCTACGGAATTACCTAATGTGAATAAATATATATATTACAATTAATGACTTTTAAAAATAAAGATTTGATAACAATCAGTATATTTTTTTATCATTTTGTTTAGTTTTTTATTATTAAAATAAATTAAACAATTACATTAATCATTAATAAAAATCTAGATTTTTTTGTGTATGTTGTATTTTGAATTTTTCAAAACGGTATAAATTACTAAAACTGTTAAAAATCTCACATAAGCTTTTATGATCAAGATTTATATTATTTTCTTAATTAAGATATAATTATTATAAGAGCATATGAAAATAATTTTATTTTAATAGGTTTTATGTTAATATATATACATATAAATATATATATATATATATATATATATATATTTCATATCCTTTAAATTAAACTATACAACATATGAAAATACATACTAATATTTAGATATTTGCATTAAACATATATTGAAAAGTTAATATTTTAATCTTAAAATTAGTCATTTTTTCAAAATGATTATAAATTATTAAAATTACTAAACATCTCACATTAAAAAAAATCGTTGGTGTAATATTTTTACAAATATGCAAATAATCATAAAATCGTATGAGTAGAAATCTCATTTAATAAATATACATATTAAAAATGTGCTATATATCTATGTTAATATCATTTAAATTTAATTATATATCATATACGATAGATAAGAGTAATTCTTTTTATTTATTTACCCTAATTGCGAATAAACAAGAGTGATAGTTAGATTTATATGCATACGCCAATTTATGACATAATGGTAACTGGTTTCTTAGTTATTGAATATATATACTTATTATTTTATTATTTCATAATATGCAGAAAAATATAAAATGAATAATAAATATAAAATATTTATTCTGTAAAAAGTATCAGATCTTAACTTAAGTAGTATCTCTTTAATTATTTCAAATATTAAGTATTATCAAAATTTTAGGCCAAAACAAACAAACAAACGAAATGAGAATAAACTTCAAAATCAATATTTATATTGAGCAATAACTAAATTAAAAAAAAAAGACATAAAATGAGAAAAATATGGAAGATAGATAAAACTGGCACGTGAACGTCAACTTCTCATAACCATAATTAAATTTTAAATGGCTAAAGCATGATATAAAACTGAGCTCACATAGTTTCATTGTAACCAAATATACCCTAGATTTTTTACTTAAACATTAGGTTCTTTGCAGTAAGTGATATTTTGACCTAAAATATGTTTAAAAATGAAATCAGCTCATCACTAAACAAATTATATAATTAACAAAAAAAATTTAAAAAAAATTGTTTAAGGATCAAATATTAATTCAATTAAGAATATAGATTTATTTTTCAATATAATAATTTTTATATAAATTTATCCTCCGCAAAACGCATGTCTTATCCCAGTATATATAGAGAGAGAGAATTTAATAGGACACTCCTACGATAGTCACCACAACAAATAATTAACAGACCGGTACAGTTCACCGTCGGCGAGTAGACCGTCTGCATTTGTTATATTGTTTCTCGAGACAATTTGCTGAGACACCCTAAATGGATCTTAAATTAGTGACTTACTCATGACTTGACATTAAAACTATTTTTTTACAATTTTTCGGTATTGGACGAAAATGCCCTTCTTCAACTGACACACTTTTCTATTGGTTACAGAAAAGTCAGAATCTTAGTGTCACCTGCTTCACTTTGTCCATATTTTTGCTAGATTTTTTTAAATGCATAAAATATTATCAAATAATAATATTTTTTAAAATATAATATAAGAATATTATAATAGATAAAATAATTTAATAGTTGATATAATTGGAAATATAAATTACAATTGCTTCCAAGATTTCAACATCTCTAAATTTTACAATCTCTTATGAATTCGATATTAGTGTTAGATTAGTTTTAGCGGTTAACTCATTTGTTAACTGATACATGTTTTGTTACTTGATAAATTTACTTAGTTCGAGAGAGAAATTGGAATTTCGACAATATTTATTTGTTAACATATAATACCTAACACATGTATTAACATTTACAAATTTGTTAACAACTAACACCTCTGTTAATAATTATGGTATATGTATTTGTTAACAGCTAAGACATTTGTTAACATCTACAAATTTTGTTAACGGTTAATACCTCTGCTAATAAAACTGATACATATATTTATTAACAGCTAACACCATATTATTTTCTATATATATTATTAACAATACATTTGTTTATATTATATATAGTAAATAATAATTTGAAACCTCAAGATAAAAAATATTTCATCAAATAAAGAAAACAAAATAATTAGAAGAGGGAATGATAAAGAAAAAAGATGATAAGAGAGTTTGAGAATGAAAAAGATGTAAAATCGAATGAAAGAAAGAATGCCAGGAGAGAAAATGGTGAGAGTATAGGCAGAGGAGCATTCTGGTCATTATTTTAAAAGAATCACATCATAAATAGTTTGTAAATTAGAAAGTGATTTAGGGTGTCTCACCAAATTGTCTCTTGTTTCTCAAATGAATGCTCCCCCC
>CAKOAT010087044.1:0-25519 GCA_932364175.1 Eruca vesicaria subsp. sativa | reverse complement strand
TTTGTGAACTTTCCTTTTTAATGAAATCATATTATATAAACATATATTTTCGTTTTTAAATTCAATATTTTTTTTTTATTATAAAAGTTATTTGGAATGTTTTAAAAAGGAAACTAAACATAAAATTAATAATATTATTTAAATATACTATTTAAATATATTCATCAAGGGTATCATAGTAATCTACCAGTGTAAAAGTCAACGTGAGCACGCCACATAGGAAACTGACTTCTCAAATAATATTATAGAGATCTTTCATGGTCGACTTTGTGCCTCATTTTTTTTTCCTTTGCTTTTTGATTATTTTGCTTATCATAAATCTTGTTTACTATGTTACATATTCTAAGCTCTGCTATATTTTTATTTTTCTTGTTATGAATTGCATGAGTTTATTTTATCTTTTTGTATTACATTTTTCTAATAGTTTGAATATGTTATAAGTTGCAAGTACCAATATTTTTCTAACAAATAATTTTAAGTAGTATAAAATATTTTTTGATATTTGATATGTCAAATGAAAATAAAAATATAATATTCTCTAAATGTTTATTTAAGCATAAAATATATTGAAAAATCGCATAAAAAACTTTTAAAGTGGTACTCACTACCACTTTAAACCTTGAACTTTTTTTAACTAGCATACTAAACCTTCAACTTAACTTTTGTATCACAAAAAACCTTCTACTTAGTTTACTTGTTCATCAAGTCAAAATTATGACTTGTTAACCTATAATAGTAGGTGACGAGCTGACCTTTTGTAATTAACAATAAATAACAATAAAAGCTTAAATAAAATTAGGAAATTATAAAAAAAAACTAATATTAAATTTAATAAAAATCAAAATATTATCTTAAATTTTTTAAGTTGTTAAATTGTAAGTTTTGCAAAAAAAAAGATTTTTTAAAATATATAAAATCTATAAAGTATTCTCAAAATAATTAAATAATTTTAAACATTACCACTATTAACCTGGACGCTCTTTGTCAAATTGTCATTAAGGGTAATATTTTTGGTTATATCGATAATGACACCTTGAAATACTTAAGAAAATATTTTGGTTTTTTCTAAATTAAGATTTTTGAAATTTTCTGTATTTTTTTAAAAAAAATCTTTTTTTTTTGCAAAACTGTTATTTTATAAAAAAAACTTCAAATTTACGAAATTTCACAAAAAATAAATAATTTTAAAATTATCACCATTAACATGAATACTCTTTGCCATATCATCATTAAAGATACTTTTTTGGTTATATAGATAATGACACTTTTAAATACTTAAGAGAATATTTTGATTTTTTAAAATTAAGATTTTTGAAAATTGCTGTATTTAAAAAAAAAACTTTAAAAAAAAAAAATATTTCCAAAAAACTTCAAATTTTACGAAAATATTTTGATTTTTATTAAATTCAATTTTAGAAATTTTTCTATACTTTTTTAATTTTAATTCAGGTTTTTATTTGCTGTTTTTTGTTAATTATATTAATTAATAAAATAAATCAGCTCGTCGCCTTCTATTGCAGGTTAACATCTCCTAATTTTGGCTTAATGAATACGTAAGCCAGATTGAAGGTTTTTTGTGATACAAAAGTCAAGTTAGAAATTTAATATGGTAGGTAAACAAATTCAAGGTTTAAAGTGATAGTGCATATCACTTTGAAAATTTTTATGTGATTTTTTCCCTAAAATATATATGTCTCCTATTTTTATTGAACCGCTATAAGATCAACATATCCATGAACTTGGGCCTCTGTTAAACTATTATTTTATTTTTAGAAAATATTTGAAAAATATTTTAACTTTAGTGATTATATTTTATTTCATTAATTAATATATTATTATAGAATATATATTAATTGATTTATTAATATATGGTTCATCCATGATTAATCTAATGATCCAGTAATTTGAGAAGTTGTCTTGTTTGGTATCCGGGTCGGATTTCAAACCATTGCTTGTAGTTGCAACGCTTACTTTAATCAAATGCCCACCCCTTCCCTTGATGTGTATGCAAACACACAGATCATAGATGAAAAATAAGTTATTAAATTCTATAAAAATTCATTGAATAATTGTAATAATTATTAGACACACTAAAAATAATTAAAAATTGTAAAAAAACTTAATTCTTTTATTAATAGAATATATAATATTAATTTTAAAATAGCCTTTCAGGTTTTAAAATATAAAAAAACATATAATAAAATCTATAAATAGTTTAAAAAATTTCAATATTTTAATTTTATAATTTATAGAAATTTTATTGTGTATATTTTAGTATAATATTTAGAAATAAAATAATTAAAAACATGTTAATGCATTTTATTTTAGATAACAATCACTTTATTTTGATAAATTTTAATGATAACTTATAAACATTTTTTTATTTTTTATTATTATTTTTAAACGAGGTATTGATTATTTTTTGAAAAATTAAAAATACATAAAAACCAAAAACCAAATTTAAAAACTAAAAGCCAAAACCAGAAGCTGAAAGCTGAAAACAAAAACCTAAAATCTAAAAACAAAAAATCTAAGGTGATGATTGTTTCTGGTTTTTGCTTTAGTTTTTGGTTTTTGTTTATGTAAAAACCATTTTTTTATGGGAGAATTTCAATTATACCACTTTGGTGGTACAACTTTTCATGTTTACCATCAACAAATGAACATTTTCAAAAATACACATTTTATTAAAAGATAAAAGATTCTTATATCCTTGTTCTTTATATATATATATATATATATATATAATTAAATTAAATAAATATTAACCCTAAACCCTAAAACATCAATTTTAAACTCTAAACTCTAAAAAGTAAACTCTAAACCCTAAAAATCAACCCTAAACCCTAAAATATCAAGAGTATTTGCATCCTGTACACAAACAAAATCTCATAATTAGGTAAATACACATTTTGTGTTTGCTTAGGTTTTGTCGACATTTATATGACCCATATACCCCTATTCCTTATATGATCATAACCTAATGTTTCCATGTAGCCCAAATACATGTCAGACAAATTGAATTATTATATTATTTTTGAAATGTCTCCTGTATTATTAAGTTTCTCGACTCTGAAAGTCTTTCCTCGTCACAAAACTCACTTTTGCACAGTCAGAGACACATAGAGAGAGAGAGCGAGGGGTAAAGAAAGAAAACCCTAATTGTAAGGCAGAAGAACGATGTTGAGTTCTGACGAGTGCTGGGATTCTCTTGTCGGAAGTTACAGAAGAAGCCAAGCTTCTCACAGACATGTAGACATCTCGTCGTTTGAGTCGTTATCTCAAGGAGAAGGGTAGCTTCGGAGTTCTGAGCTTAGGGATGACATGCAACCCCGACGTTAATGGTAACCAAACAAACCTTCTCTTTCTCTCTACATCGCTTTATAGATCTGTTTTTGTTTTTCTTTGTTCTGATTCTGGCCGATTTGAATTGCAAACCGGTTATATATTGACCGAAAATTGAATCAAATAGAAGAACCGGTTCTGCTTTGGTTCTTAATGAATGTTCTGTTTTGTCTGTGTGAGTTTCTATGTTTGGTTTTTGTAGGAGTTTTTCCTGTGTCACGTCAGCCCACAATGATGAATCACTTCTCTCGTGAAGAAGCTTCCGCTGCTCAAGACGTTAAAACAACGGATAATGTGGTCTTGTATGTCCAAATCCAACTCCCACAATGGCCTTGTATTTCCAAATCCAATCTTCTCACTTGGCCTAACTTAGGAAGAACGCCACCCTCCCAAAACTTGTGGGCATGTTGTGCTAAAGATGATGTGTAAGTCCATTTTTCCCGAAAATGATGCTCATTTGCAGCTTTTTTTAATAAAAAGTAAGCCTTAGAAGGTTGTCCCCCGTGCGCTAGTAGGAGAGTACAAGTGTGATAAACGATTCCTTAGTCGTGCTTGGGAAGACCATGTTGCGGCGATTCGAACTGGACAAAACATTGACTGCCAAGTTTAGTTCACAGTTAGAGAAGCTCAAATCCCCTTTGTATGTATAATTTTGTAACCTTCTAACTTATCACTTACAATTCTAAATTACAGTCTTTCTAAACTAATTTAAACTTTTCTATTTAAATTATCCAGTTTCTATTTTTACAATGTCTTCCATTTATTTTAGTGTTTGCACTGTTGGTGGCATAAGTCTCGACGCGGTGGTTGAAAGAATTGCAGTCAACCTTTGCCAGAAGAAGTCATACTATACATTAACGATTACAAAATAATTTGGCAACCAAGTACATGTTCAACATCAGAAAATATTATCCTTAGCCGGTTATATCTGACATTAAACATCAAACAATATATCACAACAACGGTTACGTTGAAGTTTAGCTTTCCAAAAAGCTCCCAAACCTAGCTAAACTTTGACGTAGTTGGCTTGCTAGCGATATTGTTAGACGGCAAATTAATTTGTGGAAAGTAAACTTGATAATTTAGGTGTACCCGAAACAAGTTGGCATTCTATTGATAAAGTTAGACGGCTAATTGGGTCGTTGGAAATCTAAACTGCCTAATCAAGCTGTACAAAAAACTTGATAATTACATGTTATAATGGGTTATCCTAAAATCATTTGGTTTGTTTCTTAAATAATTTCAATGTATGCAAACATCAGAGAATTGTGCTAATCAATCACAAAATCACTCTGATTGTATAATGTGGTCTGTTTCTTAAATACAAACAATGAATGCCTCTTACACACATTCTTGTAACACGATTTCTGAATAATGCTTATATAGGCTAAAAAATAGTTAC
This sequence comes from Eruca vesicaria subsp. sativa, assembly GCA_932364175.1. Classification (NCBI taxonomy): domain Eukaryota; kingdom Viridiplantae; phylum Streptophyta; class Magnoliopsida; order Brassicales; family Brassicaceae; genus Eruca; species Eruca vesicaria. Next base: position 20,772 of record CAKOAT010087044.1, on the reverse strand, counting down.
CTTGCTATTGATAAAGTTAGATGGCTAATTAACTTGTAGGAAAACTAAACTTCCTAATTTAGCTGTAAATATAAAATAAGTATCAGGCTAATTACATGTTATAATGGTTGTGTTGCAATGCTTTGGGTAGTTCATTATATACATCCCCACATCCCAAAAATTGGAGGTGCTTCCTCTTGACTAATCGCCATATTAGAAGTGGTAGTTGCTCCTGTAAGCAATGGAAAGACTTTGGTTACTATATTTTAAATTTTAAATTTATAACTATGTCTAATACAAAGTAAGATAACTACTAAACAGTTATTTAACATGATTACTGCCAATTATATTGTTACACAATAGTACCAGACAATTAGTAGGTTAACCTTTGATCTAGTTTATTGTTAAGGTTAACTAACCTCTCATCTCATTCCCCTGAGTAACCACCATATTCTCATCAACTGTACTAAAATCATAAAACAATAATCACGATTTTCAAATGAAAACACACTCACTTTCAAAGGCTGCTCTTGAGTTATCGTCTTGCGTGCCATCCACATGAAGTTGAACCAACAGAAACTTGTTCAACAGAGAAAATTATGATTCAATTTCATAATTTTATAATTGAACCAACAGAGAAACTTGTTCCTTTTATAGAGACAGACTTCGGCATGAATTCCCCTCATCTCTCTCCTCCAAATTTTTCTTTGAATGCAGAGGAAGATCTTTTGGCGTGATTATCCTTTCTTCGCAGTCGTATGTGTCAGGATTTCAAAGCAGGTAGCCAATTGAGTTTCACGTAATTGGGGCAGGGAAAATAAGTTAGCCTAATCATTATAACTAGGTGATTTTCCCGTGCTCATGCACGGATATAAATATTCAGAAAAGTAAAATTTTATAATAATTGATTGATATTTAATTTTAATTTTGAATAAATTTTATGACTTTGGATATATTATTGTCGGTTTAATTATCTTTTGGATCAATAGTCGGTTTGATTATCAATTTGGTATATTGGATAATATATGTTTTTCGAGTTCAGCTATAATATTTTTTATTCTAAATATAATAAAACTTTGATTAATTTTCTTATTTTCATTTCGGTTGGTTATTGTATTAGATATGTAAATATATTATAGTGAAATTATGTATAACTTAATATATATTGTGCTTAAAATGAAATAAATAATAAACGGAAGTGTTTGATTCAAAATTACATAAATGAATATAATGATAATATTTTGAAGTCTCATGCATATATATAAATTATACAAAAGAAATAAATTGTAATTGGTTAACATTTTTTTTCTTTTTAATATACTTTGGGTCAACCTCTAATTTATATTATAAAATTAAATAAATTATTATTATTATTATTATTATTATCATCACTATTATTATTATTATAACATTATATGTTCTTATTGTAGTTAGATGTTTAATTTTGGATATAAATTAGATTAGTCGGGTCATTCAATTTGGAGTATATTGAGTTAAATATATTTTTAAATTAAAATTGAAGTATAATTACTTTTTATTTTAGTTAAGTCAAATCAATTTAGTTTTATTTATCGCTTAAATATACATGTGATTTCATAATATTTATTTACTCTTTATTTTAGTTAAGTCAAATCAAAATAGTTTATTTATCGCTTAAATATACATGTATTTTCATAATATTTATCAAATCATATGTTGATTTCTAAATAATATTAGAAAATAAAGTGTAACTGGTAAATTTTTGAATGTTCATGAACATATATATTTTTATTATTTTGAAAATATATTTTATGTTATTTAAAAATATATATTAATGAGGGTATTACTATTTTGTGAACTTTCCTTTTTAATAAAGTCATATTACATACATATATTTTCGTTTTTAAATTTGTTTTAAAATTTTAGAAATATTTCCTTTTTATTATATATGTTAATTGGAAAAAGGTAAAAAAAAAACTAAATAAAAAAATTAATAATAATCTTAAAATCAAATAATTCATTAAGGGTATCTATGTAATCAACCATCGCAAGAGTTAACGTGAGCGCAACACGTAGAAAACTGACTTCTCAAATAATATTATAGAGATTCTACCAATTAATTTGAAAATCTGCTTTTGCTTCTAAACCTAAACGAAACCTACTCTTAATCGTAACCTAAGCAAAAAAGGACAGTTTGGTCTTTATGTTTCTCCCACTTGCAAAACTCACCCCACAATAAATTGAATTTAGGTATTTTGCTAATTATGCATTTCTTTTAGGATTTTGACCCAATTCACTCAAATATCAATTCTAAACCTTAAACCCTAAACTCTAAACCCTAAAAAGTAAACCCTAAAAAATCAACACTAAACCCTAAACTATCAATCCCAAACCCAAAATCCTAAACTTTAAATTCTAATAGTACTAGGTGATTTTCCCGTGCTCATGCACGGACATAAATATTTATAAAATAAATATATTATAATAATTTATTGATATTTACTTTAAATTTTAAATTAATTTATAATTTGTAGGTATAATTTCTAGTAATAATATTATATTAATTTAATTATATATTTAATTTTAGATATATTATATTTCGTCAGTTTTATTGTTTTTCGGTTGATTTAGTTATCATATGGATATATCAGCTTCTATCTATTTCTCTGAATTCAACTATAAAATTTGTTATTCTAAATATATTATATTTTTGATTAATTATCTTATTTAGATTTATGCCGGTTGTTATTTTCGAAATATAAATATATCTAGTTAGATATGTATAACTTAAGATTTTTTGTGCTTAGAAAGATAAAAAAACAAAACAAAAACTAAACTGTGTGATTCTAAATTACATACCCAAGTAAATAATAAATTTTTGGAAGCTTATGAACACATATCAATATTTATATATTTAGATTGATTAGATGGCGAACTGAAATTTCTTTTAAATATTTTAAAAATAAGGATTTTGATTTGCTTAAGTATTTTGATTATAGTTACATTAAGTTCCACAAACATAAAAACATAAAATTAAAAATAAAAAGAGTTAATAAGAAACATATAATTTTAACTATTAAAATATAATATATCTACTTCGTTAAATTATATAGTGTTATGATATTTTAAAATAATTTTAGTTATTTGATCAAAAAATGTTTATTTTTAAAATATTTTTTAGTTTTATTTTTAATATCTCTTAAAATATGCAGTAAAAATGTTATTGTTTTTTAGAAATTATATTATATAAGTAAAATCAAATTTATATTTTTTGTTGTAATTGTAAGATATTATAGTCAAATATATATAATAAAAATTAAAAAAAAATATTTCAACAATACTAATTATAAAAAAAAATTGTCAGTTAAACATATATCAGTTTATGTTACTTAATTATTTCATGTATCTATTAAAATAGATAGATATATACAAAAAAATAATTACTTTGAAAATATATATATATTTATAGTTTAAAATTATTTATTTTTATACTATCAAGATTAGTTGTGTAAGCTTTTTTTATGGAATCACATTATATACAAATATTATTTTTCATCTAAGAAGATATAGATATAAAGTATTTTATTCCTTCAAACGTATATTTTATGTTATTTAAAATATATTTAAATTAAATATTACTATTTTGTGAACTTTCTTTTTTTATGAAACCATATTTATATATACTTATATTTTTGTTTTAAAATAGTTTTGTAAACTTTATAAATGTTTCCTTTTTATTTTATATTGTTATTTGGAATTGTTTTTAAAAGAAATAATAATATTTAAATGTAATTCATTAGAGGTATCATAGTAATCAACCAACGTGAGAGTTAACGTGAGCGCGACACATAAAAAAGTGACTTCTCAAATAATATTATAAAGATTTATCGCTTAAATATACATGTATTTTCATAATATTTATCAAATTATATATTGATTTCTAAAACATAGTAGAAAATAAAGTATAATTTATAAATTTTTGAATGTTCATGAACATATATATTTTCATTATTTTGAAAATATATTTATGTTATTTAAAAATATATATATTAATGGGGGTATTATTATTTTGTGAACTTTCATTTTTAATAAACTCATATTATATACATATATTTTCGTTTTTAAATTTGTTTTAAAATTTAGAAATATTTCCTTTTCATTATATATGTTATTTGGAAAAAAGTAAAAAGGAAACTCAATAAAAATTAATAATAATATTAAAATCTAACATTTCATTAAGGGTATCTATGTAATCAACCACTGCGAGAGTTAACGTGAGCGCGACACGTAGGAAACTGACTTCTCAAATAATATTATAGAGATTTTGACTATTAAAATTTTAATGATAAAGTTGGTTAGTGTAAAGTTGAAAAGTGGTATCATGAAAGTGTTATTTCTGGCAATTTCCCATTTTTTATCCAATCAAGTTTTGGTATTTAGTTTTTGTTTTTGTAATAACCATTTGATTTGCCAATCAAGATGTTTTAAAAATGGATTCCCTAAATTTTAGGGAAACTAGTTTTTCAAAATTCAACCAATTTATGAAGAAAGACCAAAAACCAACTTTTGTGAGCTTTTAGTAAAAAAAACGAATTTTATTTCTTTTTTTATAGAAAATAGTCAAATACTATAATTATTTAATTAAGAAGTAAATAAATAGTATTGCATAAAGAGAATTTTTGCATACAAGTTTTTGTAGATAAGATATCATTTAAACAAAAATGTAAAATAATTATTTGTGTGTTATATCAGTAAATAATTTTTGATATATATATATATATATATATATATATACATATGTATTAGTTGTTCACCATTAGTTATTAATACCTATACATAAAATTACTGAATAATTTTAAGAATTATTAGACACACGAAAAATTAGAAAAATATTAAAAATGATTAATATTATATAAATTTTGAACATAGCCATTCAAGTGTTAAAATAAATATATTATATATAAGAAACTATATAATTATTTCAAATTTTAAGCATTTTTTATAATTCATAGATATTTTCTGATTTATATTTTAGTATGACACTTTAAACCATCGTTATTCTATTTTTATAAATTAAATGAAAATTTCTAATTTTCTATTAATGTTTTGTGTTATTATTTTAAATAATGCATTGATTATTTTTTAAAAAACTTAAAACTACAGAAAAACCAAAAATCAAAATCTAAAAACTAAAAACCAAAAACTGAAAACCAAATCCGAAAACTTAAAAACTAAAAACCAAAAACTAAACTCTAAAACCAAAATCTAAAAACCTAAAACTAAAACCAAAAACTATTTCAAACAATCATCACCTAAATCTAAAACCAAATCTAAAAAACCAAAAACTAAAACCAAAAGATAATGCAAACAATCATCACCTTTGGTATCCGCCCGAAACATGATTTTTGGGCTGTGATTGAGTTTAAGAAGCCCAATAAGACGCTGACGGCTTTTAATAAAGCCCAAACTAGGGATTGTTCGCAACGTGTCAACAAATGCAGCAGTTATTGTCGCTGAGTCATATCAATGGTGTGTTCAAGTGTTTAAAGCAGTGTAATTAATAACCAAAACACAAAAGAGAAAGAGAGAGAGTCAGCTAACACCCAACTAACAAGACACGTAGACAATGGTTTCGTTTCGCTTCCCTTTCTCGTTTTCTCAGCCGTCCTCATTCCCCAAACCACCGCGTCCCACTTCTTCATCATCCAGATTCTCTGTTTCTGCCGTCGCTGTGACAGTCACAGTTGGCGCCGCAGCGGCTGGAGCTGCGATTGCGGCGTCACGGAATCCCAGGCATCCGGTTCTGGATTGGGTCTTCTCCTCTCACCGTTCGTCTCTGTTACCATGGGGATCTATGACTCTAGCCGATTCTAGCTCCGAATCCGTTGTCGAACCCAAAACCGGTTTCTCGTTCCCGGCTACAATCGGAGGTTCCCGGAGATTACTCGGCGTGGGGCTGAGGAAGAAGAGCGTGCTGGGATTGAAGAACATTGATGTCTACGCATTCGGTAAATTCTCAACCGATCTACTTTCATGTTCTGAACTGAATCTTTTGTTTGTTGCATTGGTTTGTTGTTTATTGTCATTAAGTTCGCATCTGTATATCTTAGGCATCTATGCTGACTGTGATGATGTGAAGAAACTTGTGGGTGAGAAATACGCAAGTCTTGCAGCTTCTGAGCTCAGGGGAGACAAGGCTTTCATCGATCATCTCATCGAAGCCGACATAAAGATGACTATACGGCTGCAGATTGTTTACGGCAAACTCAACATCCGTTCCGTGCGCAATGCTTTCCAAGAATCTGTAGGTAACAGACTCAAGAAGTTTGGTGGCGTAGACAACGATGAGTTGCTCCAAAGGTTTTTAACTAACACAACAAATTTCATTAATTTGATTCTGAGTTTAGCTGTTGATTTCTTTTTTTGTTTACTTTTGAATGTTGTCACTTGTAGCTTCACTAGCCTCTTCAAAGATGAGTATAAAATTCCAAGAAGTTCCATAATTGATTTGACACAAGAACCAGGCCATGTACTCAACGTAGCAAGTAAGTCTCTAAGACTTTATGAGTTTTCAAGTAAATTGTCTCTCAAAGGTTTCTAAAACACTATTCATCCCTTTGTTTTACAGTTGAGGGAAACCATGTTGGGAGTGTGAGGAGCAAACTCTTGTGTAGGTCAATCTTAGACTTGTACATTGGTGAAGAACCGTTCGATAAGAATGCAAGAGAAGATTTTCTAGACAATGTGGCTTCTATAGTCGTCGACAAGTAGCTCATGAGATTCAGTAGATCAAATAGCAGAACCAAGTGTGATCTTTGTTATTGAATTCTCTATAATACTGTTGAGGTATTTTGAACAAAATAAATTGCTTGAGCGATGGGTTTTGTTAAGTCTATGTACGTACACTACACCGATCATAATGGAAGAAAACGACTACCCCATAAAATACATTAAAAGAAGATACCGATTCTAAGTTTTATATTATCTGGGTTTAATATTTAGCTTAATTCAGAAGCTAGACACTGCAAAAAATGGCAACTTCATACGTCCAGCTTCGATGAAACTAGTACTTTAGCTCAGAAAGGTGACCAGGGCACGAAGTTATGATCGGTGGCACGTTCCTCCCACAAACTGGAGATTTCTTTTGGGTCGAGCCAGAAGCTGAATTCTCTGCCTGGTCTTTTGCGTGTGCAGCTGAAGAAGGAACAGGTGATAACGGCAAGGCTTTGTTGTTGCTGACCTTAGGGCTTGCTGCTTTTCCATGTGGAGCAGACCCTGTCACTGCAGAAGAAGAGCCACCACTAGTTCTTCCATGTTGCGACTTTGATGGTGCTGCAAAAGAAATCTGAGTCTGTCCGTGTGTTCTTATCTGCTGCTGAGGCTGGAACTGCGTGAGGTTTAAGGAATTGCACGACGTGAGTGATGAGGCTGCAGGGTTTTTCCACTGGGATGACTTGGCGGTAACAGAGTCAGCCTGAGAATGAGCCATCGTTTTACTCCGACCAGATTGCTGCTGCCTCTGCGTAAGATGATGGGTAAACACTGAAGGATCTCCATTTATTGTTGTTGCTGCAGGAGGAGGCCAAGTACCAGAAACAAAGTTGAGGGTTCTCGGTGGATTGTCAAAAACCAGCGTCTGTCCTTTCATCGCTGGAGTCCTCCCGGTCAGAGTCTTTTTCGGATCCTCGGCATGACTTGTAGAGCTTCCAACTCCCGTCTTCGAGTCACTTGCCTTATGGTTTTTATGGTGAACAACGGGAGCTGCAGATACGAACTGGTAGCCATTGGTAGAGAAATTCAGATTTGCAGGGGCAGAACCACCAGCGAGAGAGGCAAATGACATGGAAAAGTTTTGTGGCTGCATAGGAGCAGTAATGATCTGGCCATATGGCCCTCCTTTATGAGTGTGGCTACCCCTTGAATCTGCGTTATCTCCAGCGGATTTGGCCTCGGACTTTTGAGATTGTTGACGGTGTTTCTGAACATTAGCTTGGCTTGAAACGCTATTCACACGATCTTGCGGTTGCAGTTGCCTATGGGATACTGAGGAACAGCTCGTTGTCTTTGTCTCCCATTGGCCTTTACTTTGTTTCTGCAGAAGCTCGGGAGGTTGGAACATTTGCGGCGAATAAAAGGACCCATTGAAGAAAGGTAACGTTTGGCTCTGACTCCCATCTCTGACGGTTGAAGACAGTTGAAAGGAATATGCATTGTTTGGGAGAACTGTAAAGTACGGAGAAGAAGCTTCGCAGGCTGATGAACTTGGGTGGTTAAAATCAACAGATGATGTACCAACAGCCACACATGGATTATTGTTTGTTGGACGAGATGACTTCGAAGGTAAAATGACCGGTTGCAAATGGTGGTTTGTTGGGAAGATGAAAGCTTGAGCAGGCTGCGTTAAAAGAGGAAAAATGATTTTATTCAGGAGAAGTAGATAGCACTTTTAACTAAAACGCAATAATAGACACACAAATTCGTAACAAGACAAAAGAAGCCAGGGAAAGACATACCACTATACTACTAGATGCAGGGGGTAGTTGAGGTTTTTTCTGTCTGGTTGATGAATGACCACTTTCAGAGGCTCTATCCTTAGGCGGAGAAACATTAACTGTGAATCTATCTTGTGCCTGTGAGTTCAAGCTGAGAATAGGAGGGCTTCCTACCAAGGATGGGTTTCCGGCGGTTGGCCTCAAGTCACCACCTTTCAGATAAACAGAATCTTTGTTTGGCTGAGGAAGATGGTTTGCTTTGACAAAGTGCTGATGTTGCTGAATGTTCCGGGCAATGAAAACGTGTGTGGCGCACCTTTTAGGCCTAGGCTGAGAAGCAGAAATCGAAGCACCCTGCATTTATTATGAAATTATGGTTTAAAATTTAAACTAGCAGAGGGAACAATGATCAATATCTATATGAAAGATAAATGCAACTACAACAGCATATACCTGCACATATGTATAAGATCCACCATCCACAGATTTACAGTTCTGGATCAGGGGTACATATCTGCCAATATTTTTTTCAGTTTAGAGTCTGACCATTGCAAGCACAATATAACGAAAGACAGAAGAGAGCTTTGGGCACTCACCCCTGATGAGGAATCCCGCTAGGCCAGCCTCGTACAGCTACAGTAGAAGGTAAGACTGAACTCTGCTGAGCTGAAATTGAGATAAACAACATTGGTTTTTTTTTTTTTGAACACAAAAACAACATTGGTTAGAAAAGGTAAATCTGTGTATCCCAGAAAAACCAACAGCTTTAGAAGCCAAAACTTGGATGGAAATATTGGTAAGCATTCAAGGTTGATTACCAGATTTAGCCTGCTGAGGTTGGGTCGAATCTAATCTAAGGTTAGAATATCTGCCGGTCTCTTGGCTCAGTCTCTCTATATCAAGATTCAAGCATTCACGTTTCTCGACAACAATCATCTCTTTGCTCTTGACGGAACTATCTTGCTGCATGAGAAAAGCAAAAAAACAAATTTTAGAAACCACAAAGTGGGGACATGCAAAACGGCGCACAGCCTTAATAAATCTACACTTGCCTTGCAACAATCTTTAGGAGCAACAGAATCAGATGTGGAGGGAAGAAAAGAAGGGTTTTTTGGTGAGGAAGGAACTGCTGATGGAGGAACCTATTGACAGAAAAGTGATCTTCATCACATTGGGAACATTGAGAGTGTGTGAAGCTAAAAACCCTAAACGAATAGATGTCTCACCATGAGATCAATCTCGAGCTTACTAGTACAAATACTCTCGTCTCCATTGTTTTCCAACCGTGGAACCTCCAATACCCTGCAAGCCCGAAAATAGAAAAAAACAGACAATTAGATTTCAGATCATGGATAAAAACAAACAAAAAAAAAACGAAAAATGGAATATTCAGTAATCTAATTGTTGATATCTAGTTACCCACCCTTTTGACGCGGCAGAATCCAATACGGTGGGTGTTTCTTGCCTGACTTCTTTCTCCTTGTGAAAATCGGAGACTGGAGACGATGTTCCGTTGGTGGATTTATCAATGTCCGAACCATCGGCACCTTCCGTCTCCAAATTCTTGTTCGCAACTGCAAAATCAATATATATAGTTTGCGTCTGAGGGATTGGATGAGAAGGAACAAGTGTGTGTTGTACATACCTTTAACCTCCGACGATATAAAGAGATTCTCCGATTCCGAATCGCTTTGTATCTTTGAGCGGTGAGGATGTTGTTGCTTAAGTCCGGATAAGACCTCCGCTATTTCAATCTCCAAATCGTCCTCCATCGTACCAGAGGATTTCGGTGGCTTCGGTATCCCCGATTTAGATCCGTTTACATTCACCTTCTTCTTCAGCTTGGTGGAAGACGGTGAGACAACTTCCAAGCCCGGAGAAGTCGGAGGTCCTCCACCACCGCCGCTTCCCGAAGAAGTCCGGCACTCATGCGACCTCTTTATACATGCTGCAACCGCCACAAGAAAAAAAAACAAATAAATAAGGAATTTTTTTTTGAAAAAACAGAGAGACCAACAAATAATAGTAATAAATAAAATAAACCTGAACGAGCCTTTCTTGGGACAGTAACGCCGATCATTCCATCGGCGACCGTAGGGAACCTCTTCCTTTGATAACTATGCTTAACGACGTCGTCTTCCTCCTCTCCCATATTCTCCTCCGAGCTATCTTCGTCTTCTTCTTCTACATCTCTCCGCGCGAACCTTTCACTCCGTCTCCTTTTACTCCGATTCGCTGACTCCGGATCTCTCTCTTTCTTCTCCGGTCTATCTCTCATCACCTCCTGATGCACCTGCCCACGACTACTCTCTGACACACACGAACAGATCAAAAAAATATCATCAGAAAATCGGAAAATAATGAGGAATAAGAAGAAGTAATACCTGAGGATCGTTGTCTCCGTTTCGTAACACCATTTGAAGCAGCCATGGAGGTTGATGATGATGATGATCTTCGAGCTTCCCTGGAATTATCCATTCATGCAAGCGAACCTCCCATTAACTGATTCTCACTCCGTTAAAGACTTTGTGAGAGAGAGAGATGAACAAACAATCTACTGCTCTCTCTCCTCTCCTCCTAATATCTTCTTCTGTGCAATCCGTTCTGTGCGAAAAAGGGACGGTTGAGATCTTCAATTGACGACGTTCTCTCGATCTTCACCGTTGGATCATACTGTGATTTAGACGGCTACGATCTCGAGGAGCCAGCATGGCAGAAACGTCACTTTCTTATGGAATAAAGCAACTGCTCAATGTTTAGTCACACATTGTTATTATCATATTCATTTATTCTATGACTTTGCTTCCTTATTTCCTTCTTTTTTTATTAATTCAAGTATTGTCCACCAAACTGCATAGTATATATTAAATCTTCTCGTGCCCACCCATCATTAAAATAAACTATTTGGTCATGCCTTTACTATTTAATACTATTCCACTCCTTGATACTTTGATAGTATTATATATTGATCAAGAAAAAATAAAGAGTGCACATTTAAGAAAAAGGATCCAAAATTTGTTATTTAGTTATATGATGACATTGTGTATATACACAGCTGTCTGGATGTCACACGTATCATACTGTCAGTTTAGTTTTGATCTATAAAGCATTGACATTTAAAATTTTGAACGGTGCTTCAAAAGAAATAATCGGAGCCGTTATGGGACACTTGGCCGCTGATTCCCTCTCTATTGAGATGGTCTCACCCTTACCTTCGGCCACGCCACAGGCCCACAAGCAATATGTACTAACCACATTACTATTATACTGTAGTTTTGATGTCCACTTTTGTATTTATATTATGCTACGACTTGGTCCAAAATTTAAATCCTATCAAAAGGAGGAGCTTTATTATTATAAAATAAGATGACAAGGTAAAACAAATCCAAAAATTGTTTGAATAAAATATGGTTGGAAGATAATGCAAACGAAACAAACGTAGCAAGATAAACGTAAAGTATTCGTAGAGCAGCATGATTGTGGTAAACCAATTTAACTTAATCATCGTAAAGTGCTGACTGGGCGAACCGTGTCTTATGCAGTTAATGAAGGGAGAATCAAATTAGTATTCTAATCATGTTTATACTAGAAAAATATTTTTAATAATGTTTTGACCCCAGCCTATATAATAATAGTATAGTAACCACTTATATTACAAACCCTAAAACGGACGAAAGAAATAATAGTATATTGTAAAGACAGATTAAAACTTTATTGAAAAACTGGATGCACAAATTAACGAAAGTTTCGTTGGAGTTCCGATGTAAGGAATCCAACAACTCAGCCACTTGACATATAATATACATGTCTACAACAGTCTATCGATGCTTTTTGAATAAAGATTAGTATAATAACTAGTGAAATAAAATATTTTAATATGCAAACAGACAAATTAAAATATACTCTTCCCATCAACACTACTAATTAAATATTCACCATCATGGGTTTTAAAACACGGTGTATGGACTAATCTATTTGATTTCTTTTTAATAATCATCTGCAAAAACTATATTCAAATAACACACCACTAACGATGATGCATGCATGTCTTACAAATTACAACCACAGATAAACTAATCAAAATTCCTATATTTGATACTTTTATAGCAAGATCCGTATCCGTTTGCAATACCAGGTTATATAAAACGTGAAATTATTACCTTAAATATTTTTTTTATCTCATAATAAGTTGTTTTATAATTTCGAGCTGTCGACAATAAAAAAAAAAACAAATATCTATCGAGAACTGAAAATTAAAGATTATTTCTGGACTCAGAAATTTAAAGAAAAGGTGAACAAGGGTAGTACAGTATAATAGCGTCCTAGGGATGAAAAAGTGAACATTTCAATCATAGGAGTGTGTGTAGGCACAGTGAAGTCAAATTAGCCACCTATGTTTCAGGGTTCTAGGTGTATAGGTTTCATCGACGATTCAGAAAAGAAAAACAAAACCGAATTCAACATGGAGGAATAGAATTCTAGGGAATGTGGAAAATGAAAGTGTTATCGGCAGCAGAAAAGAAGTTAACAAAGAGTTTGCTGTACAAAGATGGAACTTTCTGTTTCAAAGACAAAAACAAAGACAAAGCCTTAAACAAAAGTTCCTCTCGATTTACCGAGGGATTCTTGTACCCCAAGACATGTTTTTTTCAATAAAAAAGAGAAAGCGGGAGCGGAGTTGGGAATGTGGGATTTTACCAGATCGTCGCCTAACACCCATTCCAGTTACACCTTCAACAATTCCTGTGGATTCATACATATGTACGCTTTAGCTTTCTAGTAATTAATGGCCACTCTACTTAGATGGATCGAAGACAACTAGACCAGCCAGAGTTTTCGACTAAATAAAAAGACTAATTAGTAGCTGAGATACCTTCTCTTTCTGTTTGCAGAGCTCCTCTATTTTCTTCATGTATGTGTCAATTAGTTTCTGTCATCATTACCCAATAACACACTTAAAAGTTAATACTTGTCTCTCTCTCTCTATAATGTTCTCGCCTTTTTTCAATTTTTTTATAGAATAGACTCTTGAGGTCGGATCGGATGATTACCTGCAAATCACTTGACATATCCTTGACGTTGTCTTCTGACAGCTTCTTCTCCTGTGAAAATGAAGCTTTTTTTTTAAGTTTAAATGACATACGAAGAGGAACACAAAGGAAAAATGAAGAATAAAAGAAGAGCTTAACCTTCTCGAGTTTATCATAAGACTTCAAGGCATCTCTCCTTATGTTTCTCAGAGCAACCTACAACAAATACAAAAATTCGAAGAAAAAAAGAGAGGCAAATTTAAAAAAAAAAAAGAGAGGTAGGCAATCATTATGCACCCTATAAAAAAAAAGAACACAACTTACCTTCCCTTCTTCAGTCTGTTTGGCTACAACCTTAGTTAGTTCCTGCAGTGGTACAAATGAAAAACACATAAGGAAGCAGAGCATAGAAAACACACACAGTTCATTATTTTGAAAAATTCACCAGGAGATGAATTAAGAGGAAGAGAAATACCTTTCTTCTCTCAGAAGTGAGGGGAGGCAAGGACAGTCGAATGACATCACCATCGTTATTAGGAGTGACTCCAAGATCAGAGTTGACAATGGCCTTCTCAATAGCCTTCAAGCTATGAAAGCATTTGGGATGATGTATCATGAACCAACCAAGAGAGCAAAGAAAGAAAAAAAAAGACATGAACAGGAAGGTATAAAATTACCTAGATTTGTCATAAGGCTGGAGCAAAAGAGAAGTCCCATCGGGGGTACTGATTTGGGCAATGCTTTTCAGACTCACTGGACTTCCATAGTACTCAACCTGGAAAAAACAAAAAGATTAAACATCTAAATTTGCCTAATAGACAAACATATATACACCATTCTCAAAAAAAAAAAAATAATAAATAAATAAATATATACACCATTCTCAATACCTCAATCTTGTCAAGCATAGCTACATTGGCTCTCCCGGTCCTTATGGAATTGAAACTAGTCCTAAGCGTTTCAATCGTCTTTTCCATCTTTGATTTCTGAATTGCACAAAGACAAAGAAAGAAGAATCATAATACTCACAGGCTTTGACTAATCAATAACCAAAGACAAAAACATGTAGAGGGAGGAAACGTACAACATCCTTCTCAATAGCAGATTTCTCGGCTTCAATTTCTTCAATAGTTGCAGACCTTATCACCACTCTGTATACAGGAGTTTTCAGACAAATTTAGCAAACACCCTATCATCACTAGCACATATGTTCTGTTATATAACTAACAAAAGCCTGCCTCTTCTGTAGTGACCGCTTGACAACGGGGCCACCGGAGAGCTTCACTCCCGCACCGAGTCGAAGATTGTCCGTCCTTAAAGAACACGCAATTGCGCGTGCAGAGGAAGCTCTGTCCCTCAAACACGAACCTACCCAAGTTTTTTTTTCTTAAAACCATGTGTTCGAATCCAAAGAAATAATACATGAGTATGATTCCCCAGTGAGAGAGCCGAGACGTATACCTGGGACAGAGACAAGGGACTTGGAGTCATTCGCTCTGAATCGAAGAATCGGTATGGTGTGAGCCGTGGAAGGGAGTGAAGCCGCCATGGCAGTTGTGACAGACAGTGAAGTAGACAAATCTTTTCTTTGGTTCGTCAATGAAAGGAGACTGCGCTGTTTGTTCGGGATAAGGAAACGCTTCGGGTCCTTTAGCACTGTGTTTTTGGATGAACTCTAATCTATTTCACACATCTCTTTTTTACTAGGAGGGCTTCCAAGTATGGGCCTAGAAAATTAAAGCCCAGCATTCAGAGGAAAGTGACGCTTCCAATATAACATTATCCTAAGAAAGTGATAAACTGGGCCTGAGTCTAAGTCCAATAATATTTGCCAACGGCTCAGATACATAGGCCTAATTCTAATAAGGCTATTTATTAGTATTATGCTGACAAAAGAAAATTGACACACAAAAAAGGTGAAAATCAATTATTATAAGACTATTTATATATATTTTTCATCTAGAAAGTATGCATGTAATCCTAAACCAAACCGAAAATATATAAGTACTAGAGATTTTCCCGGCCTACGCCCGAGTTATTTTCCATAAACTTCAATTTTTTTATCTTATTTTATAGTTTTTATTTTTGTATATAGATTTTATATTTAGGGTAACTACTTTATTTCAATTATTTGGATTTTAATTTTATTTATGTGATGGTTTGGGGAATACAATTTCCGAACCATTGAAATTCAATATCAAAAAATATATAATAAGCTTGTAGGCATAAGTTGTATAATGTTCTATGAAATAGTTAGAGTTTAATTTTTTTTGTAACCAATTGTCAGAGAAGGCGTAATGCATTAGTAGTATATATATGCATTTAAACTCCTCCTTTATAAAGTTGAAAATAAATAATCATTCCAATAACAGTATTATTCTTTTTGAAGAAAATAGTTTTAAGGAGTTGGATTTTGGTTGGGTCTAATGGAATTATATGATATCAGTAATGAATAATGTAATATATGTAATAGTTAAAAAACTAACAAATTTTAACAATTCATAGGCGCAGTAAGGATTATATAATATCGGTTCCAAAATATTTAAAGATGAGTAATTAACACATATCAGAGGCGCAATGGTGGTTTGAAAATCATAACAATAAGCAATTACCATTCATAAATGGTTAAATTATATAGATAAAATGTTTGGAAAGGGAAAGAACTCTGAAAGATGCAAACTGAAATGAAACTAAACTGAGAAACAATAGAAACTTAAGCTGGACAGAACCATTCAGTTCTTAATAAGCATGCACTCATTTAGGGGTTTTGGTCCGCCCTATGGACGGAAAGTTATAGTAAAAACTATTATATATTTATTTATTTAATTTTATGAAGCATTAAATCATTATAAATTGAACAAAAAAATAATAAATAGTCTGAGATTGTACTAAACATTTTTAATTTGAATTAAAAGGACAGTAACCTTCATTATTCTCTATTTTTGGAGAATATAAAATTAGCAAAAATAATTCAGAAAATATAATATATATACATATATATATATATATATATATATATATATATATGTATTCTTATTATTTTATTTCACTTCGACATAGTCAAAGAAAATCTAACATTTAAATGAATCATAGTGAATTGCATAAGTTAGTTTTGTATATCCTTAAAAGTTATAAAACAAAGAGATAAATAACTACTAATTGATTCAATTTTTTTGGACCTTTCGTTTGTGATCCTAAAACCACCTCCAAAGGAATTCTTCTATAGGATTTCACAAATATTTATACATATATAATCTATATATATATATATACATAATACATATTTTAAAAATTTAAATGAGAAGAATCTCCATTGGAGGTGCTCTAACGCGTGTTATATTACTAACTATTTACTATTTTTGTTATTGACAAATGCATTTTCTTAAGACTGTTTGGTTTATTTGAAACATTTATGATGTATTTGTTTTGGTTGCCTTGACGACTGTATATTAACAATATGGTGCCTTTGGTTATGTAGTTTTAGTTTATTTCCTAGTCTAAGCAATTATGATTTGTTTCCTTACAAAAAATTAATGAAACAATTATGTTTTATCAGTTTTTGGGTATTTGAAATCTTCTTAATAGTTTCTCTAGGGTTGGACATTTTATCCATAAAGTTTGAATCGACTATTTTGATTTGAAAATTCCGGATATCCGTAAATTTTCGAAGCAAAGTAAATATTAAAATTCAATATCCATTACAAACGAAGTAAATCACAAATACTAATAAATTAGAATCGGATATCTGATCCGTTCCAATTTTTATAAAAATAAGTGTACATATACAATTAAATATATAAATTTAAATGCATAATTTATATAATTATTATTTTAATATATCTTTTAATTAATTATATTTAAAAAATTACATATAAAAGTATTAACTTAAGAAAGGAAGATAAAATATTTATAAAACTATAATTTTCTTAAAAATTTATGTTTTATTTAAAATTAACTAATTTTGAAAAATTTGTGAGACATATAATTTCACTAATCTTTGTTATGTAAAATATATTTTTGGAAACAAACTTGTATAGTTTTTTTTTTTAAAAAAAAATATTTATATTGAACAAAGTGGATGAAATATCCGTAAAGTTTTCATAAATATTATCCGTAGTTTTTTGAAACAAAGCGAATCGAAAAATTAAATATCCGCAAAATAAAAAGCAAATCGCAAATACTTAAAATTATGGTAGTATTCGATCCATGCCACCCCTAGTTTTATCTATGAATATGTCAGCCAAGTAAAGATCATATAATTATATATTTAAGGGATTTTAGTAATAAAACCCCTCAACTAAAGATGAATCGTAAAAAAAACCCTCAACTAAAGATTTAGTGAAATAAACCCTTAATTTTAGTTCCATTTATATTTGTCACCCTCCGTCACGGAATTTTAGACGGAGGGTGACATACGTTAACACAAACTAAAGTTGAGGGTTTATTTCACTAAATTTTTAGTTGAGGGTTTTTGTTACGATCAATCTTTAATTGAGGGGTTTTATTACTAAATGTGATTAAATATTTTAAAATCTTTGTTATTATTTATTTATTCCCTTTATTATTTAAGAATCTTACAAAACATTGAAAATAATTTATAATTCTTTATATATTACTTTATCAAATTTCTAAACTATTTATAAAGCTTAGTAAATAATTTAATATTTAAAAAAAATATTTATAAGGTTTAACGACGATTTTATAAGCTTTTGTCTGCTATTTCTTATGGTGGAATAATACATGATTTTTCTTGATATTACGAAGTAAAACAATAAAGCATTATAAAGGAGGAAACACATACAATTTTCTTATATTAATATTGTCAAATATCAAATAATTAAGATTTCTAAGTTATATAAAGTTGTAGGTAGTGTTGAGGATATTTAATTAATTTATAAATTCAACATTGTTACTTAAAATATGATCACAAGGACATTTTTCTCCTCTTTAAACAATTTCAGTTTGATTCATACTTTTTTATATTTCAGAAGAAATAATGTAGGATTATTTTTTTGAACCAATATGTTATACTCTTACCATATTAATCAGTAAGATTTTCTTGTTTCATTTATTTACTTCATGTTTTTGTAGTATGACGAATAATCACATTTTTCATCTTATAAAATCACCATTAAACCTTAATAATTTATAAAATGTATTAAATGAGAAAATTTTATAAATAAGTTATAAAATTGATAAAGTAATATTTAAAAAATATAAATTATTTTCATGTTTATAAATCAATTTTAAGATTCATTAATATAAACTATTTTCATGTTTATAAATCAATTTTAAGATTCTTAAATAATGAATAAATGATAATAACTGTATTTAGTAATAAAACTCATCAACTAAAGATAGATCGTAACAAAAACCCTCAACTAAAGATTTAGTGAAATAAACCCTCAACTTTAGTTCTGTTAACGTATGTCACCCTCCGTCTAAAATTCTGTGACGGAGGGTGACAAACATTAACAGAACTAAAGTTGAGGGTTTATTTCACTAAATCTTTAGTTGAGGGTTTTTTTTTTACGATATATCTTTAGTTGATGGGTTTTATTACTAAAAACCCTATATTTAAGTGCACATTGGTCATAACTTTGTGAAATCCTCTTGGCAAACTTAAATAGATTTCAATTAAAGACAATAATATACCATGTTAGTATAATATGCCTCTCTGTAAGAAGTGTCAGAAAATTAATCCAGAAACATTATTAAATTTTCAGTTTCAGATTCTAGTAATGCTTAAAGGCAAGTTTTGTTCGCCTGGAGTTATTTTTAATGTTATTCAAAAGAATTATGTTTTTTGTGTACTATCTTCTATAAACACACTGGAACCAAACTTATTGGTCCTGATCCATATAAATTCATTAGATAGAAGACAACGGCCTAACACCATAGTCTGTTTTGAAACATTTTCGATAATTTAGTTAGGAGTTCACAGAGAAAAATAAGAGTCTATTTAGTTAACAGCTTCCTAACAAAATATTAACAAATTAGTGTAGTGTCTAATAAGAAACTTACTATAACTTAACATTCTTCTTTTTCTTTGGATCGTTTTGTGGACCTCTGGGAGTCCCCAACCAACGTCCCCATGCTTTCTCTAACCATGTCATGTCTTCCTCTTAAAGGTTTTTTGTGAATTTCTATTCTCCGGATCTTTTGTGAGTGTATGTATATATAATGTTTCATTACTCACTATTAGCTCAGAAGTTGTATACATAGTTTTTGATGAATAGTTTTAAAATCTCAAATTATATTTTTTAACACATTTTAACATGTAGAGGAAGTGAGTTCTTCAATGCATATATTGCGTTTACTTAATTTGAGCTTAAAGAAAGACATGTATATTGATAGGTTAAACACCACCCACCACGTTGAGTTTAATTAAAAATAGATAAAGTTCTAAATTATAGTGCATAACCAAACGAAAAAAACGACATAAAACATAAGGAAATGTAATGTTGATTTATGTTTTCTAGGTGGATTTAATCTTAATCGTGTCCCCTTCTTTCCATTCTTTGGGTCAACAATCTGATTGTTTGATGCTGAACGCCTTCCTTCTGGTACAGCAGATTCATGGACGGTTCCAGGATTGGATACACTACAAGAAAACACGTCCTTTACTAGGACGGGTTTTTCTCGTTATTTCCTAGTAAATGGCCCTTTACTAGGAAATAACGAGGAAACGTGTTTCGTCGAAAGCCGTTCATCGTAAAGCCTATTTTCCTCGTAAAGGCCTAGCTAATTTACGAGGGAAGGTTTCCTCGTAAAGCCGTGGAAAACATTTCCTCGTAAGCTCCACGTATACATTCCTCGTAAGGGCATAGTAAACCATTTCCTCGTAAACTCGTAGTAGACACTTTACGAGGAGTTTGCTAGGAAAATTTACGAGGAATTTACTTCGAAACCTTTACGAGGATTTTACTTCGAAACAATTTTTTCCTATTAAAAAAAATATTTATAAATTAAAATTATATATATTAAAAAAATAAATAAAAAAATATTTATAAATAACTAATAATATACAATTAATAAGTTTTAAAATTCATAATATACAATTAAAAACTAATAAAAAAACTAAAAAGGATGATGGTCTTGAAATTGGTTCACGAAGTCGTCTCCAGGGTCGTTGGATGCCGGCTGTGACTGAGATGGTGGAGGCTCTTGGGATGGAAGGGCTCCGCTTTCCCGTCTCTGACGCAACACTTCCGCCAGTTGCGGGTTTGTTAGCGCCACAACGTCGAGGATATCCGTGAGCGTACGCACATGAGACTGCGTCGCCTGCAACT
>CAKOAT010086933.1:1186-91193 GCA_932364175.1 Eruca vesicaria subsp. sativa | reverse complement strand
GATCTAATCGACTTTTGATGTTGTCTTTAGTCTTTCCGGGAACATTTAACAACGTGTTGGTCACATTATCGAAGAAGTTTTTCTCAATGTGCATGAAGTCAAGGCTATGCCGAAGAAGATGAGTTTCCCAATACGGTAATTCCCAAAAGATACTCTTCTTTACCCAATTATGAGTAACCCCGTAACCAGATATTGTCTTCGATGGATTATCATGTCCATTCCCTCCACAGGTAACAGATTCTTTTAAACCTTCGATAATATTTATCCTTTCACGTAATATTTCTTCCCCAGTCAACCATGGTGGAGGAGGATCCTTAACCGTTTTTCCCCGCCTAAATGCTGTGGTGTTTTTCCTGTAAGGATGATCTGCATCTAAGAACCTTATGTGGCAATCAAACCAACTATGTTTCCGTCCATTAGGCAACCAGAATGCATCTGTCTCATCTTGACAATATGGGCATGTCATTCGACCATGAGTTGTCCACCCTGAAAGCATCCCATATGCAGGAAAATCGCTTATTGTCCACATCAACACTGCTCGCATTATGAAACTTTCTTTCTTTGAAACATCATAAGCCTCCACACCATCCTTCCATAAGCTTTTTAATTCTTCAATCAACGGCTGCAAGTAAATATCTAAGCTTTTCTTCGGATGTTTAGGCCCGGGTATTAGTACCGAAAGTAACAAGAATTCTTTTTTCATGCACATTCCCGGAGGTAAATTGTATGGAGTTACAATAACTGGCCAAACAGAATGTGCTTCACCACTCATACTAACCGAATTAAACCCATCTGTTGATAAGCATAGATAAATATTCCGACTTTCAGCAGCAAATGCAGGATATACCTCATTGAAGTGTTTCCACGCTATGGCATCAGACGGATGATGCATTTCACCTTCTGGAGACACATGTTCCTTATGCCACCGCATATTAGAAGCTGTTGCCTCGAGTTGGTATAGACGTTTCCGACGCTCTGTAATCGGCAAGTAAAACATTCGCTGTTTTGGTTTGTTTTTCCCTTTTCCATTGTTCGGATAATAGCGATCTTCTCCACAAAACCGACATTTGACCAATTTCGCATCGTCTCCTTTCCAAAACAGCATACAATTCTTCATGCAAACATTAATCTTCTGCACGGGTAACCCAAGAGCTTTTGTCAGTTTTTTTTGTCTCGTAATATGATGTTGGAGCTTTATTCGGCTGCGGAAGCATATTTTTAAATACTTCCGATATCTCATCTACACAAGCTTCCGCCAAATTATAATATGTCTTTACTTTCATCATCCGTGAAGCAAGCGACAACTGAGATATTCCTTCTGCACACCCTTCGTAAAGAGTTTGGGTCGCTGCTTCAAAAGCATCAAAAACACTATCATGATATGGTTCGGCTATCTCCGTCTCTTCTATAGGTTCTGGCATGTACGGTGGCGCAATGTCTGCTTGTATTACTGGAATCTCCTGGTAGCAATCTTCTTGACCATTCCAAGTATGATTCTCCCACATTCGATCTTCACCCATCGAGTTATTCGCCCCGGAACTCTCACCAACATAATAGAATTTCTCTCCATGATTCGTCCACACATTATAACTCCCCTTAAAGCCGTATTGGAATAGATGTCTTGAGACAACTTTCACTTCTCGTTGCTTCACATTTTTGCATCGTGCACACAGACACAATAACGTTTGCCTTTCTTGATAATCGGCTTGATTACATGCAAATTGAAGAAATGAATTAATACCTCCAATGAAGACTTCAGAAACAGAATTACTTCCTGGATCAAACCTTTCATCCATCTATTCTCTTGATTCAAAGTAGAAGGACATAGTGTATTTTAAAATTTTGAGAGAGAATAATGAGTTGAATCGTTTGCTCGGGTAGGTTTGATTATTAACTAAAGCCACGACCAAGCCACTGTAAAACTGTGGCTAAGATAAAAATTACCTTTAAGCCACGAAAAAGCCACGAAATGAACGTGATTAACTCGCTTTAGCCGTTCTATGTCGGCACAAAATACCAAAACACAACAAAGCCACGATGAAATAGTGGCATCTTCATGGCTTCTTATGTCTGCAGGAAAAAAAAGATATGCCACTATTAGTTTTCGTGGCATAAGCGTGGCTTTTGGGCGTTACCACGAAGGAATCGTAGCTGGTATCGTGGCTTTATTTGCCACAAATTTATTTCGTGGGTGTTTCGTGGCTTATTTCCTTATGTTTCGTGGCTTTTTTTATTTTGTGGCTTCTGCGTGGTTGTGTCGTGGTTTTTACCGTTTAGCCACGGTATTGTAGTGGCTTGTTCGTGGCTATGCGGCAGAATTTTACTAGTGTGGACAACTGAATGCTTGAGAGTGAGATGAGTGGATTAATCATTTTAAGATCGGTTAAAGAACGTATTAATCAGAGCAGTGTACGTTACGGAGAGTTGATCGGCGACATCGTGACCTGAAACAATCAACAGCTGTAATGAAAGACAAAACCCTTTAATTTTACGGGGCCTAACAAACCTAAAACGAAAAACAACATAAGGAGAAATTAAAAGCCCAAATAAAATACAAAACCCAAACCAATAATACTCCAGCGAATAAGTGAATGACAAGTGTCATTATTCCTCCCAAGGAGAGAAAAAACTCAACTTTATTGTATAAGATTTCATAAATCAAGTTTAACTAAATTTCTGTGATCAACATATTTCCTAAAATAATTTAGCTAAATTAAAAATTCAAGTTTAAAACATTTTTAATTATATAATATAATATTTTGCAAGTATCATATGAGCTCCACACATTTAACTTGTAATGTTTAAAATATATATATTTTAAATTTTTTAAAATATATGTTTAACCATTACCGTTAATTATTTTAAACAAGAAAATATATCTCTGCTAAAGTTTAATTATTTTTGAATTACTTGTAGAATAATATGGATTGTTTATAATCGAATATTCATTTTAATCTATATTAATGTCTCGTAATATAGGAGATTTCTATTCTTTATAATCGAATATAAGAGATTTCTACTCTTTTATTCTTTCACTTACGGTTTAGTTTGTTAATCCTTTGTAAATGAGCAACTAAGATCAGTAAATTTGATATTCCACCAAAAAAATATTGTTTCCTAATATATATATATATATATATATATCAAATATTTCTAATTTTTTTTTTCATTTGAGTTACTATTAATTATTTTCAATACTAAATTTATCTATATAACTTTTAAAAATTATAAAATTACTTGTAGAATAATATTTAATGTTTATAATGAAATATTTCTTTTCTGATGTGTCTAAATCTCCCATATGACCTATATTTAATCAAAATATTTAAAATATTATATAGTTTGGAAAATATTTCATGTTAAAAAAGACGTTACTCAAATATATTAATGGTTAAATGTTTGTCGAAAGCTTAATATGTCACACGGATAAATATTTTTTCCAACAATGTTTATAAAATTTTTTAAAATATAATAAATATTTAAAGTATTAACTAACAAAAATTTAAATAATATTTTTATATATCAAAGTGAAAATAAATACCCGCACGTCAAGCTCTAGTTATACATTGAAGTAGATGTACATATTGGATGCGTATGTGTGTTGCCAAAAAGGTAGGGTCGAGATATGTATATGGTGCTTTTTTGGTTAATAGTTGATTTTAGATCATATACATTTACAATTAGAGAGGATTATATGTATAGACTATAGAGAAGGTTTCAGGTGATGGACAAATTAAAGAAAGGATCGCGAGTGGGAAATTATTTAAACAAGAGCGAATTGATAATAAGTGTGCTAGTCTGGATTTTTCGGTATAGAAGTACAAAGTGGTCCTTACCCTAAACCCCATCTTTTCCCTTCTTTCATTATCATCTGCTTTATATATCTAGCCTACTCACCATCATTATCATGAGTTAATCTGGCACATTAAACAATTACTATAAATTGGGGGTTTAATCCCATAACAAACTACTTCCGTTCATTTTTGTGTGTCAATTGTAACCATAGTATGATATACACACTACATTCAAATTTGAAATGTTAGCGGGGTCTAAGACCATACGCTATGGTTGTAATTATGAGGCTTTTGATACGGAATTGGCTGTAGAATATTTAGCATTACCTTTTTGTTTAACAAAGTGTTTCGGATTTAAAATAATGAAAAATTTATACTATTGGCTTCGAAAAGAACTACCTAACACAAGGAAAAGCAAGACAATGAAAAATGAATTCTGTGAGATTTTAAGAGTGCTAGAGCAATCTTCAACCTTACTCCATTTTCACTGTAAAATAGAGATTAAAATAAATAAAAAATGTTCAAACCCTATTTTATTTTTCATTTTGTAATAATAGAGTAAGAAATGAAATTACTTTATAAATAGAATAATTTATTTATTTTTGTTTATTATTCTATTTTTCACTCTAATGTAGAGTATATTAGAATTTGATAAAAATAAATAAAAGAAAATAGAGTATGTTGGAGTAAAATCCAACTCAATTATATATAAAGTTATTCTAGTTTGAAAAGAAAAAAAAAATATTCATCGAAGATGGTCTTAAGTATTTTAAGAAGGTTAAAATTTCTGATGATTCAGTGATTACTGAAAAAGTTGAATGTGAAATCTGTATATGATTTTCTAATTCTAGTGTTTAAAAAATCATCAGTCAAGCCCTTAATCAAAGAAATTATTGTGATAATATGGGTATTGTAACGATAAATATATTTTGTTCTGTCAAATGAGGCAGCAACAGTATGTTTTATAACCATACTAGTCGTACTATCAATGTGATGATCCGTTGTGAATTAGTCTGTAGCTATGATCCGTTAAGGCAATAACATTTGGAAAGCTAAATATCCAGCTTCAAGTCTAAAGATCGAGACTGTTGATTTATTCTATGGATTCCATTCATGTCTAAAATTTAGAAATAGGTTGATAGGAGTTGAATGTATGGAACTAGAGAGGTCCCCCAGCCCCAGGACATAGCTTTGAAAAGGACGATGCTACGGGTTCCTCGTAATTTCTTGACATTTCTTGTATTTTTGGTTCTCTCTCTCTCTCTGCAAGAAATTATAGAAAAAAATAGACGTGAAGAGGAGAGAGATCAAAAAGAATTGTGTTCATTTATATAAAGAAAGATTCAGTGGGTTGCCTTTTCTTGTGCTTCGCTATTTCTACAGATCAATGTAATTTTATGACTCTTATATCTTTTGCTGATAGCCTGATATTATCAGACTAACATTTAAATCAAATATATGTGTTAATTAGGGGCGTCATATTATATAACATGCGCATGTAAGAAAATACAACCCATTGTATATAAAAAAGTTACAAAGAAAAGACGGTAAGACCATCTCCATTCACGAGGACCCCTAATGGGCATAAAGTATACCTCAGCAAACAATTTGATATATATATATATATATATATATATATATATATATATATATATATATATATATATGTGTGTGTGTGTATGATTAAGATACGAAACAATTTTGGAGTGTTGATTAAGATTCGAATCAATTACGATTAAACATAAGAAAACAATGTATCGATTAGAAGCTTTTGTGTCCAGCCAATAATAGACTGAGGATGAGATTTTGGACCACGTTTATGAATGTGCCAATACCTACTGCATGCTTAAAATTTCAACTTTTATAATTTTTCTTATAATCTAATTATGTAAACGCAACTTAATACCAGCTCAACCGTCAATGAAAATTTGTGACAGGCTGATATAGTAAGTAAATGGTATAATAGCGTCGATTAACAGGAAATATACTATACTATAGTAAATGGTATAATAGCGTCGATTAACAGGAAATAGACTATACAATTCTTTTTGATAAACTTTAATCATCAGCAAGCTAGCCCTTAATTACTGTTAACCGAAATTGGAGAAAGGGACAAGGAGTTGCTTAGTCTCTATCAGGACCACGTACTTCAAAAGATTATAGATTAACTAATACGTCTATACGTGAAAACAATCACTTTACATAGTTATCAAGGGATTTGTGAGGCCCCATTCGACACGTATCATGTTGTATAGAGTTACATATGCAATGTTACTAAATACGACATTGTTAAAGCATCTCTAACTATAGAATATTGAATGATAAAAGCATTGAAAAATAAGAAGAGAGAAAAATGATAAATAAACAAAACGGATCTAGTTTGAAAATCACTAGAAACAATATGACATGTTTTTATCATTTATCACTTTATGATTTGTTTTTTTAATCTAAAATGTAATTATTTAATGCATTTATAATATAAAAAAATTAGTGTTATATTTATCAAAGATAATGATGTTTTCATAAGGTTCATAAAAATTATACTTAAAACTATTTCTCCTTTTATTTTTTACTCTTTTTTTCCTTTTTCTTTTTAATAATAAATTAAGAATCCAAGGAAAAACTTTGGTTGGAGATCGCTTTACAAGCTATTAGTGTGATACGCTGGAATAAACAAAGCTATCTGTTTTCGTTTTGGAAAAGTTGTATATCGTGAGCCATAAACTCTAAGATTCTATTTTAGTTTTTTTTTTCTCGATTGGTTAAGAGGTTTCTAAATTCTATTTTCTCGCTCCTAGAAGAGTTTTGAATGATCTGTTCATCGACTTTGTTCTAAAGGAAAGCGATTACAGTTTCAAGCCACATACATAGTAGTGATTTTACTCGTTTATACTAAAATATTAGTCTAGTAATTTGAGGGTTAGATGATTTTAGGTTTATATACGTTATTTTCTTGTTTTTAGCATAAACTTTCTTTCAGTAAGTCATTGAGTAAACTTGTTTTTACCAGTTACTGTGTATCCAAGTTATAAATTGGCCTGCCCTATTCTTTTAAGGAAAACGTAACAGGTCAACCAATCATATTCCTTAAATTTGTTTTGGTCAAAACATAACATTATTATATATTCCATTCTAAACAAAGAGATATGGCTTTGTAGAAAATGTGACATTATTTCTCTTTTATTATGATAGACAATTTTAATAATGTAAATAGTAAACTATGTAACATGTAAGCACAGAATATTATACATAAATGTGTATATTAATTTATACACCAAGAAAAAATTAAGAGAGAGAAGGAACCATAACAAAAAGTCAACAGTAAATACCAGAACTAAAACAACATGCCAAACCTGTCTTTGTGAAACCAAATTTGCAGCAAACCCATGAAAAGGTCCCCATTTAGTAGTAAGCATTATTACGACCAAACTGTTAATTACTAAGTAGTAGACTCGTTGATCATTTGGCTATTGATAGTTTTTATAATTATTTGAAGTAAAACAAAACTTTCTCCCTAAGAATACGACATTATCCCAACCATCTACGTTCTGTATTCGTTAAACCAATCTGATTTCTTTGGCAAATTATACAGATTTTTTTGTATGGAAATTAATTAAAAGTATAGTTTATGAAAGAAGAAAAAGAAGGAACTAAAGATGTGGTAAAAGGACAATAAGGTCACATGAACTGAACCAGATCTATTCAAGGGTCCCTCTAAATTGGTTCTCTCTTGCCCATATCTCCATCATTCTCATCATAACATTATAACATTCAAGATTTCTCTCCTTTTTCTCTCATTCTTCTTTTTTCTAAAAAATCATAACAGTACTTTTTGTTTGTTTTCTCCCTCTATATTTCTGAGAGCTATAGCTATTGCAAAGAAACATTGAGAGAGATGGTGTTGATGATCAGTGAAGAAGTTAGGCAAAACCAACTTTCTATTTATGTATAATTAGGTAAATCCTATCACCAATTTAAACCTTTTTCCTCCTTTAAATCTCATTCCAAATTTAGGGTTTATTGCTTCTCTCCTCGTTTCTCAATTTTCGAAGCCACTCAATCGAATTCAAGCCAAGAACCCAATCTTAGGCGCCACACAATTAAGAGATCTGATACTTCTTAAAGATGATGACCAACTTGTCACTTGCCAGAGAAGGAGAAGAAGACAAAGACAAAGACGTAAAAGCAAAGAAGTCCATAGAAGAAGTTGAGAGAGAGCACATGTTTGACAAAGTGGTGACTCCAAGCGACGTAGGGAAACTAAACAGACTCGTGATACCAAAGCAGCACGCAGAGAGATACTTCCCTTTGGATTCAACCTCAAACGAGAAAGGTTTGCTTTTAAACTTCGAAGATCTCACAGGAAAGTCATGGAGGTTCCGTTACTCTTACTGGAACAGTAGCCAGAGCTATGTCATGACTAAAGGTTGGAGTCGTTTCGTTAAAGACAAAAAGCTCGACGCCGGAGATATTGTCTCTTTCCAAAGATGTGTCGGAGATTCATCAGGAAGTGACAGCCGCTTGTTTATCGATTGGAGGAGAAGACCTAAAGTCCCTGACTATCTGACATCGACTTCTCACTTTGCTGGAGGAGCAATGTTCCCTAGGTTTTACAATTTTCCGACAGCAACATGTTACAATCCGTATAATCATCAGCAGCCACGTCATCATCACATTGGTTACAGTTATCCACAGATTCCGAGGGAATTTGGATACGGGTATTTCGTTAGGTCAGTGGACCAGAGGGCGGTGGTGGCTGATCCGTTAATGATCGAATCTGTGCCGGTGATGATGCACGGAGGAGGTCGAGTTAATCAAGAGGTTGTTGGAACTGCCGGAAAGAGGCTGAGGCTTTTTGGAGTCGATATGGAATGCGTTGAGAGTGGAGTAACCCACAGTACGGAGGAAGAATCTTCATCTTCCGGTGGGACTTTGCCGCGTGCCGGAGGTGGCGGTGCTGCTTCATCTTCCTCTTTGTTTCAGATGAGACTTGGAAGCAGAAGTGAAGATGATCACTTCCTTAAGAAAGGAAAGTCTTCATTGCCTTTTGATTTGGATCAATGATGAAGATGAGATTAGTTGGTATTATAAACTTAAACATACATAATTCTTTATATATACGACAACATATATAATGCATTATCTTCATTTTTCATTTAGCGAGAATTAATGATATATATGTTCTAGTGATGTACATGCATAATCCATATAGAGGAATTTTATGGATTTGAATAGTCTTTGTCGAGTGTTCTTAAAAAAAATGTTGATTGTGTATACATATGAAGTACCTCCACCATTTGTTAGTACTTTTTACCATTTTACTCAATATATGATCTATCAGTTGATTGAATTATTAAATTACTTTTGGCAAAACATATCTTAGGTTATGTAACAAGATTGCAAGGCTGTATATAGTAGAAAAAATGGGTACAAATAAGTGAGATTTGTAAGAAGAGACATGAACTAGGATTGGGATCAGTGTAAACACATATCTCTCTTCTTCGGTCAGAAAGTTTCAGATCAGTTTTAAGTTCAAAAAAAAAGTTTCAGAGTTTGATGGGCTGTCTTAGAAAAATGAGATGTCTCTATATAGGATTGCTGCTTTTTGTATATATATATATATATATATATATATATATATGCGTCTCATTAATTATTGTCCCTGCAATAAAATTTGTTATGGTTTCTATGTTTGGATTACTAAATATGGCTGCTGCTGCTGCTTTTCTGTGAAGCTATTGCTGGATATTAGTTAGGCAGGTAGACTTGCAGGAGATGGGCAGTGACAAAACAATAACTTTAAAAAACTTGTTTCTTTATATTACCGTGTGATGTCTATATTAGCAAAAAACAAAAAAAGAGAAGAGTTTTTCTTTCTTTCTTTTTCATCTTGGGGCGATTGAAAAAGGTTTTTTTTTGTGCAACTTCGGTAAAAAAAAAAAGTATGATCTGTTTTCACATATTCTTTTCTGATGCAGTGATTAAGTACTATTACAAAAGATAAAGGCTATGAAAGTAAGAAAATTAACAAAATAGTATTTTGGGTTTCTCTTTTCGTCTCTTGGTCTGAACTCTGCAACTCTATAACTAGATATCAATGCAGAAACACATTTAGTGTAAATATGTTATAGTAATACCCTTACGTAAGATGTGATGATATCCAAATCTTATCCGATTATCTAGCAAGATTTATCACGAGTATACATATACATATATAGCTAATTTTATACTCTGCCAAATGACTTGCATGGTTTTGTTATAAACGCATACATTCATTAGTCAAATTTCAAACGTTATATAGGGATTATTAGTATATATATATAGCTAACTAAATCTATTATGTTAAAACAAAAGTACAAAACAATACTTTCTTATTTTTAAATGACTTTTATAGATTTTCTTTTCATTTTTAATAATTTTAATCATGTGGGAACCGAAATTCACACCTGTCGATTTCTGTAAAATAAGGAAAGTTAGGGAAACCCTAATTTTCCAGAGGAACCAGATCTCTGCGAAAGCCAACGACAAGTAACCAAGAACGCGATTAATATGAATAAATTGAAAGATATAAAAAGTAAAAATGAGAATGAAAGCAAGAAGGATTCTTATTCCGAATTCGCGTAAGAACGGTTACAACGAGAGTTGCCTTAGCTGCGTGAGCCGTCGGCAAAATTCATAGTTCTAGCAATCCAAGACTAAAACCCTAGTTGAGACGCAGCTCGATAACGAAAACGGAAAATTGCCTAAATGCTAAGTTTGGTGGTGTAAGCTCTGAAAACTCGTGTCCCTTGCTTCTGCCCTAGACCTCTTATTTATATACTCCTCGCCTTGGCCATTCGGTCTTTCCATTTCGCCCAGATTTGACTATATCGGGAATTTTCCGTTTTTCTCGATCCTTCTATTTTTCTTCAAACCTTCCTTTTATCTTCAAACTTGACATTTATTTTCCTCCTGCGAGTAAACCGTCAAAACGTTACCGTATCTTCAGGTTAGATTCCGTTAAGATCGCGAGATGGGTTTTTATCGCGTTTTAAGACCTTTCGGGCCGTTCTGCGATAAATCCGTTTTCCGACTTAGTACGGGATCGTTTCCTGATCTGATGCAGTTTTTAGTAAATTCCTCGAGCTAATCTTAAGGTTGTACGATTTACTTGACGTTTTTATTAAAAGCGCGTTTTTTACGATTTACTCGACATTTTTATTAAAAACGTGTTTTTACGATTTTAACGAGAAATTTCGAATAAATCATATAGTTTAGGAAATGTTCGGTGTTTCGTTTAACCATTGCCGTTTTATACGATTTCCTCGAGTTCTTTGTCGAGAAAACGAAGTTTTACGGTTTTATCGTAAAACTCGAACGATAGGTCGGATCGAGATGGAACGGGAGACGTTTCGGCCGTGGTTCAGAATGCGACCGTGTCGAAAGACGTAAGTTTTGAATCGGGGATGCGGGAGATCAAGGCTCGGGACGTCCAGGAAGTCTCTAGTTCGTTCAACGGCGAACTAAGCCGGCCGGCTTAGTTCGCCGGTGGGCGAACTAGTCGGGACGGGACTAGTTCGCCCACCTAGTTCGTGTTTTACGGCTGTTTCGGTTTTTTGTGGTTTCGTAAAACGATCTTCGAGTTTTATAAAACGATCTTCGAGTTTTATAAAACGATCTTCGAGTTTTATAAAACGGTTTCTCGAGTTTTATAAAACGATCTTCGAGTTTTATAAAACGGCTTCTCGAGTTTTATAAAACGATCTTCGAGTTTTATAAAACGGCTTCTCGAGTTTTATAAAAAGATCTTCGAGTTTTATAAAACGATCTTCGAGTTTTATAAACGGCTTCTCGAGTTTTATAAAACGATTTCGAGTTTTATAAAACGGCTTCTCGAGTTTTATAAAAAGATCTTCGAGTTTCATAAAACGATCTTCGAGTTTTATAAAATGGCTTCTCGAGTTTTATAAAATGATCCTCGAGTTTTATAAAACGATTCTCGAGTTTTATAAAACAATTCTTCGAGTTTTATAAAACGATTCTCGAGTTTTATAAAATGATTCTTTGAGTTTTATAAAACGATTCTCGAGTTTTATAAAACGATCCTCGAGTTTTATTAAACGATTCTCGAGTTTTATAAAATGATCCTCGGGTTTTATAAAACGATTCTCGAGTTTTATAGAACGGTCCTCGAGTTTTATTAAACGATCCTCGAGTTTTATAAAATGATTCATCGGGTTTTACAAAACGATTCCTTTTATATTTCTGCGGGGAGCTTCGGCCGTTGATTCCGTCGTACCGATTTTGACCCCAACAGTTAGCCCCCCAGCTCGTAAGAATCTTGAGCCTTTAGCGTAAGGTTCTTGCGAGTGGTTAACCAGTTTTAGTTAAGTTAGGCGGAATTAATGGTCGGAAAGGTCCGTTGAAAGTGATCTTTCCACTCTCCAGGGAGCGGAAAGCATTTAAGATTAGGGCTGCGCCTTGTGAAGGCTGCCTACGTACCCTTTTGAGGGGATCAAGCCTTTCGTAGTTCGTTACAGAGTTAAGGTTCGTATGACCTGTTTCCCAGCAAGACCTTTACGGTCTAGTTATATGTTTATCGAGCATATTGATGTCGATGGCATCTTGACCTTTGCCGGCCTTGAGACTAGCCTCGTAGGCCATTTGGTATGGCTGAGCGTGGCCGTTATAGTTTTCGGACTGGCCGTGTGCGGCTCTGAGTCCCTGCCGCTTTTGCGGCTTTATTAAAAATCAGTTTGCGTTTTTAAGAGCGTGTTTTTATTCGTATGAATGTAGCTGGAAGATTATGAGTTGATATTGAGGGAGGTCCGCGAGTTGTCGTCTCGCATTCCTTTTTCCCTTAGTGTATCGACTTGTTCGTTTGCCCATTTTAGGATGTTTAGTAAATCTAGTGAGCGTTTAGATATAGACAAAGAGACATGCCTTTAGGATCTCGATTCATGCCTTGAGACGTTAGAAACCAGTGTGCTGGGTTTAGGGTAAGACCTAGGTTTACTTTCGGATTGAGGCTATGCGATGACTAGTCGGCTTTCGTTTCGCCTGTTGCGATTTTAACCTGATTCCATACCGATTTAGAATCCGCGATAGGTTCTCGGCTTATACGATTCGTCTGGTTGGAACCGAGCATCTCACCGGGAACAGTTTCTAAGTTGCCCGGAAGTGCTGACCAAAAGTTTGGATTTCTTTTATAGCGCTATTACCCTTGTGTCGGGTGTTCAAGAGCTATCTCTGGGAGATAACTTAAGTTTGTTTAGGACTGTTGCGAGTTTGTTGTGATCAGCAACAAACTTTTTAGGCGATAAATGTTTACGCTGTTTTGGCCTTCGCGAAGGATACGTACGTTAAGATGTTTTGCGTAATTTTATAGTCGCGGACGGACTGTTAGGTCTTCCAAGAAAAAGACTTTATCGAGGAAGGTATTTATGTCGAAAAACTAATCTCCGGGCGTCTGCGACGTCTTGCAGTGCCGAAAGTTGGTTTTTATTTTATATGCCGCGTTTCGTGTTCGGAACGTTTGCGGGCTCGAAGATGTTGCGCGGTGTTGCGAGGGTTTTGTCTTAACCTTGCTTTGCAGGAATACTTTGGTTCGTTTGCGGATATTCGCAATTAAAACTTAAATTCCTGTTTGGATGTTAGGTAGTTTTATGATTTGTGCTAAAGCAATTGGGACCGAGAGTTCGTGTAAGTTGTTTCCCCGAACGAAGCGTTCTTCGTTACGGTGCTTTGTGAAGTGTTGACCTTCCGAGATTCGTACGGCTTTAGGAGCTCTGGTACGAGTCTTTTCTTATACATCGGATTTTGTAGGCAACTTGCTTCGGGAATAGAGTGAATCGCGAGAATACAGAACTTAGCCGATTTTCGACAAGTTTGCATTATCCGTTGAATGTATTGGCTTGGCGGGAAGGTTGTGTTCAACCGCACAGCCAAGGTCGTATTTGGTAGAGGATTAGACCGCGACACTTTCGTGCTATCGAAAAGGTCGAGTCGGTTTGTAAACCTGGCATTGAAGTGAAGCGCGATCAGACAATAGCCGAGTAGCGTTTGTCAAGCTTGATATGCCAAGTATGCCCGTGTTTATAGAAAACATTTTTCTGTTGTAGGTTTGATTTATACGATGAAAGTTTCGTATAAACTTTCCTTTGTATGGAAGTTGTTTCTTTTTTACTCGAGGTAGACAGATCCTAAGAAGCTCGATGCAGAGCCCGTGCGGAGTCGTTTGCGGGGCGGTCTCATTCTCAGATGCAAACGGGAGGAATGAGAGCGGATGCTCGTGAACCGATGGGCTAAAGAGTGAGATCTTTCAGATCGTGTCGCGAGGAGGCAAAGTTTAGATTGGACGCCCAGTGCCGGATTGTATAGCTTGGTTTTTGCTATAAGGAAAGTACTTTTCGCAAAACCTATTACGTTTACTTTCGAGATTTACTGTGTTATGACATGATGCTGACTATACGAAGGATTTCTCGCGTAAGCAACGGGCGATGAATTTAGTAAATCGACGCGACGCATTGGGTTAACAATGTTTCCGCAGATTTTTCGAGAAACCTTTCCGCTTAGTTTTTGATTCTTCGGTGATAGTTTTTTCGGAGTCACTCGTGGAGTTTTACCAAAAGTTATTTCACCGAGATCTAGTCGCAAAATTTTTTAGCGGGTTTCTCGGGCGGAATGAATCACATGATCAGCAATAGGATCAGTCAGCGAGAAGGGAGGACGTGTTCTCTATTGCAACTTTGTGTTCTCGATTTTTCTTTTGCCACAAATGTTCTTGATATTATTCCGTGACTCACTTGATTCGACGGAAAATGAGATCAATGCTTTGATGCCTAAAGATTTCGAATCTTATACTTGTTTTATCAAGTTTGAGAAGATCTTTATGACTTCGGCAAATAATCGAGTTTCGCTCTGAAGTTTCGCAGAGATTTTCTAACCGCATGATTGCGACGAGAGATGCTGTATATTCCTCGAGATTATTTCCCAGACAGTTTGGATCAGTCTTTAGCACTTAGACGGTTTTTAGATTGTCGTTTGCTTTTGGGNGAAGATCTTTATGACTTCGGCAAATAATCGAGTTTCGCTCTGAAGTTTCGCAGAGATTTTCTAACCGCATGATTGCGACGAGAGATGCTGTATATTCCTCGAGATTATTTCCCAGACAGTTTGGATCAGTCTTTAGCACTTAGACGGTTTTTAGATTGTCGTTTGCTTTTGGGATGATTTCGACGAGGCGTTGCATCGTTCGAATATTTTTCCGCTTATTTTAGAAAGCGTTTTCTTGATGCGAGGAAAAATGTTCGGCGAAAGAAGAAAGACGAGTTTCGTTTGAAGGATTTGGATGATCGACAATCCGGGTCGATTAAAGACCATGGTGGATCGGAGATGACTTGGAGTATATCTGATTTACGAGAACTTCTAGGAGCGAGTCGGTTTTAAGAAGACGTCAGCGTCTCTAGCTCCTTCTTTCTTTTAGGAAATGAGTACGTTTGAATGCGTGGCGATCGTTTCTTGGTTGTACGAGAGATTGGATCGGTTTGCGAGTTATGCCTGAATGGTTAGAGAACGACAAATCGAGATAGACAAAAATTGCTTACGACTTAGCATGCTAGACTATCTTTTAAATTCTAAGTTCTCTAGGTTTCTTGGCAGTTTACATGACGTTTTCTTTTCTTACCTACAAGAAATTAGAAGTCTAATAAAATTTTCGAATCGGACATACCTTAGCTTCATCGATGATTTGGGGTCGTCTATTCTTCGTTCTTCATCTTTTGACCTACCGGTCTTCGACGAATTACCAGCGAGAGTATCAGAGCGGGGAGAAGACTTAACCATCGGAGCTCGTGTTCTTGTTTCTTCGTACTACTGGTTTTATTTGACCGACTAAGTGCGCTTTGTATATCGAAAAAATCAATCACGTGTTTATGATTGGATTTTTTCGACTTAGCGTGGCAGAGTTTCGTAAAATCGGATTAGGTTTAGAGAGTTCAGATTTCTCGTATAGTTTAGGCAACTTTGGTGTTAAGTCAACCGTTGCCGTTTTAGACGATTGATTCGAACTTATACGAAGAAACAAGTCTTTGCAGTTTTATCGTAAAATCCCGATGGAAATTCCGGTTCAGACGAAACGAGAATCAGCGCGATCAAGACTTCGAGAGAACTCGAGGATTGGTTCAGCTTGACGTAAGGCAAGTCGGGTGAACCCTTTCAGCTTGCCGTGTGGCGATCTGGATTGTAAGAACCCGTGGGGTGAAGTCAGCGTCTCTTGGGCGAGCCAGGCGCTTGGGTCAGCTTGCTGTATGGCGAGCTAGCTAGCTCTACGTTCGGCGAGCTAAGACGCTTGGCGCGGGTGATCTCGATTCGTCGAGTTGACTTGTTTTCGTCGTAGAATCTCAACGGAAAGTCCGATTGAGACGAAACGAAAAGTGTCTCGATCAAGATTCGAGATGGAGATGTTTCGATCCATCGAGCTTGTCCAACTTTCCTAATGGTGAGTCGGCGAGCACAGTCCCGATTCATCAAGCTATCTTGTTTTCGTGGTAAAACCTCAACGAAAACTTTGATTGAGACGAAACGAAAAGCAGTGCGATTATTGTTTAGAGTACGGTCCGGCTCACCATAGCTGTGAGTTGGATTGTGCGGACCCTCGGGAAAAAGTCAGTGCCTCTGGGACGAGGTGGAAAGCCGGTCAGCTCGCCAAGATGGCAAGCTAGGTTGCTTGGCCAACTCACCGTCTTTTCGGCTGGATAGTATTGCCCGATTCTGCGAGTAGCTTAAGGTTCTTTCGCGAGCAACCTAGGGTTTTGTCGCGAATAACCTAGGGTTTTTCCGCGAGTAACCTAGGGCTTTCTCCGCGAGTAACCTAGGGCTTTCTCCGCGAGTAACCTAGGGCTTTCTCCGTGAGTAACCTAGGGTTTTTCCGCGAACAACCTAGGGTTTTGCCGCGAATAACCTACAGTTTTTCCGCGAGTCACCTAAGGCTTTCTCCGCGAGTAACCTAGGATTTTTCCGCGAACAACCTAGGGTTTGCCGCGAATAACCTACGGTTTTTCCGCGAGTCACCTAAGGCTTTCTCCGCGAGTAACCTAGGGTTTTTCCGCGAACAACCTAGGGTTTTGCCGCGAATAACCTACGGTTTTTCCGCGAGTCACCTAAGGATTTTTCCGCGAACAGCCTAGGGTTTTCCGCGAGTATCCTAAGATTTATTTTGCGAGTAAGTTACGGTTTGTTTCGCGGTTTCTGGGAGAGCAAGTTTTATATTTCCGAAAGGTTCTCGGAAAACGTCTTTTGCTTAACGCGTGAGATTTGTCACCCTCGGTAATAAGAAAAACACTATGGGGTTTGATAGATTTTATCATTGCCCTTAGTGATCTGAGATAGAAATCGCGAGCTTGTTTTGTTGCTCTTCCCGTGGCGAAGAGTCGCGATTAGGTTTTCGATTTTGTTGAGTACTACAGCATTTACGTGAGCGTTGGCCGTACGAGTAGTCGCTTCTGGAGTTCTTTTACCAGCGTCTTTTTGCGAGTTGCGACTTTTGTCTTTCATACATCCAGACATCGTTTTGGTCAAGCGTTTTGCGGCTATGAGTAAGAGTAATCCGACCCCCTCCCTCTAGCGCCAAACTGTGGGAACCGAAATTCAAACCTGTCGATTTCCGTAAAATAAGGAAAGTTAGGAAAACCTTAATTTTCCAGAGGAACCGGATCTTTGCGAAAGCCAACGACAAGTAACCAAGAACGCGATTAATATGAATAAATTGAAAGATATAAAAATAAAAACGAGATTGAAAGCAAGAAGGATTCTTATTCCGGATTCGCGTAAGAACGGTTAACACGAGAGTTTCCTTAGCTGCGTGAGCCATCGGCAAAATTCCTAGTTCTAGCAATCCAAGACTAAAACCCTACTTGAGACGCAGCTCGATAACGAAAACGGAAAATTGCCTAAATGCTAAGTTTGGTGGTGAAAGCTCTGAAAACTCGTGTCCCTTACTTCTGCCCTAGACCTCTTATTTATGTACTCCTCGCCTTGGCCATTCGGTCTTTCCATTTCGCCCAGATTTGACTATATCGGGAATTTTCCATTTTTCTCGATCCTTCATTTTCTTCCGCGGAAATCTTCTATTTTTCTTCAAACCTTCCTTTTATCTTCAAACTTGACATTTCTTTTCCTCCTGCGAGTAAACCGTCAAAACGTTACCGTATCTTCGGGTTAGATTCCGTTAAGATCGCGAGATGGGTTTTTATCGCGTTTTAGGACTTTCCGGGCCGTTCTGCGATAAATCCATTTTCCGACTTTGTACAAGATCGTTTCCTGATCTCATGCCGTTTTTAGTAAATTCCTCGAGCTAATCGTAAGGTTTTACGATTTACTTGACGTTTTTATTAAAAGCGCGTTTTTACGATTTACTCGACGTTTTTATTAAAAACGCGTTTTTTACGATTTTAACGAGAAATCTCGAATAAATCATATAGTTTAGGCAATGTTCGGTGTTTCGTTTAACCGTTGCCTTTTTATACGATTTTCTAGAGTTCTTTGTCGAGAAAACGAAGTTTTACGGTTTTTATCGTAAAACTCGAACGATAGGTCGGATCGAGATGGAACGGGAGACGTTTCGGCCGTGGTTCAGAATGCAACCGTGTCGAAAGACGTAAGTTTCGAGTCGGGGATGCGGGAGATCAAGGCTCGGGACGTCCATGAAGTCTCTAGTTCGTCCAACGGCGAACTAAGCCGGCCGGCTTAGTTCGCCGGTGGGCGAACTAATCGAGATGGACTAGTTCGCCGGTGGGCGAACTAGGCAAGGACCTCCTAGTTCGCCCATCGGTGAACTAAGCCAGCTTGGCTTAGTTCGCCGGTGGGCGAACTAGTTGCGACTAGTACGCGTTTTACGGCTGTTTCGGTTTTTTGCGGTTTCGTAAAACGATCTCCGAGTTTTATAAAACGATCTTTGAGTTTTATAAAACGGCTTCTCGAATTTTATAAAACGATCTTCGAGTTATATAAAACGGCTTCTCGAGTTTTATAAAACGATCTTCGAGTTTTATAAAACGGCTTCTCGAGTTTTATAAAAAGATCTTCGAGTTTTATAAAACGATCTTCGAGTTTTATAAAACGGCTTCTCGAGTTTTATAAAACGATCTTCGAGTTTTATAAAACGGCTTCTCGAGTTTTATAAAAAGATCTTCGAGTTTTATAAAACGATCTTCGAGTTTTATAAAACGGCTTCTCGAGTTTTATAAAACGATCTTCGAGTTTTATAAAACGGCTTCTCGAGTTTTATAAAACGATCTTCGAGTTTTATAAAACGGCTTCTCGAGTTTTATAAAAAGATCTTCGAGTTTTATAAAACGATCTTCGAGTTTTATAAAACGGCTTCTCGAGTTTTATAAAACGATCTTCGAGTTTTATAAAACGGCTTCTCGAGTTTTATAAAATGATCTTCGAGTTTTATAAAACGGCTTCTCGAGTTTTATAAAAAGATCTTCGAGTTTCATAAAACGATCTTCGAGTTTTCTAAAATGGCTTCTCGAGTTTTATAAAATGATCCTCGAGTTTTATAAAACGATTCTCGAGTTTTATAAAACAATTCTTCTAGTTTTATAAAACGATTCTCGAGTTTTATAAAACGATTCTTTGAGTTTTATAAAACGATTTTCGAGTTTTATAAATCGATCCTCGAGTTTTATAAAACGATTCTCGAGTTTTATAAAATGATCCTCGGGTTTTATAAAACGATTCTCGAGTTTTATAAAACGGTCCTCGAGTTTTATAAAACGATCCTCGAGTTTTATAAAACGATTCTTCGGGTTTTACAAAACGATTCCTTTAATATTTTTGCGGGGAGTTTCGGCCGTTGATTCCGTCGTACCGATTTTGACCCCAACAAATCATTTCATTATTATATTTTTTATATAATCACTTCATTTATTGTCTTACCTAAATAAAGAATCTATATGGATTCGGTTTTAATATATGAAAATTTTAGAATTTTCAAATTTAGATATTTGAACCAAAAATAATTACATTAATCGATTTGGATATTTTGAATCCAAATTAAAAATAATTAAATAACCAATCATACTATCCGATTTGATTCGGGTTCAATTATGATGTATATAATTTAAAAATATTCAATTAATTATATAATCATACATATAAAATATATAACTTTAACTATAAAAAATTAGTTTATGAAAATATAAAATTTAACATCTGTACGGGTCAATCTCTTGTTCACCTAAACCATGAACCGGGAAACTTATAGGGCTCATTTGGATAAACATCAAGTTTGTATGTAATTTGTTATTAAAAACTTTTATATTTTATTATATTCATCTTTAAGAAAATTATAACTCACAAATAAATATTTAAACTTTTATATTTTATTATATTGGTTTTATAATTTTTATTTACAATTCAATTTTATTTCATAATTAGTTTTATTAGTGTTAATTGACAGTACTCTCTCTTAACGCTCCAACTTCTCTCTAAAGGAAACCGTAATCAAGCATAGCTCGGTGGCCAGTGGCTTACCGTCGCCGGTCGCCACCTCCTTTTGTCTTTTGTTTTTCTTGCATCATATATATCGATCTTTAGATTGTTTTAGCTTCCGTTCATCGGATCTTTCTATTTCGGTTTGCCCAATTTTCTTTTCTGTTGCGGATCTTTTGTTCCAGTTCAACCAGATGCGCTTCTCTTAACTTTCGCCCCTTTCACAAATTATTCAGATCCCGTATTGTTTGGTTTGGTCTTATTCGTTACCGATTTTGCTCATATTCCTTTCATTGAGGTGTCAATCTCTACTCATCCTAGGATGGATCCGATATCGGTGTAAGGGTAAAGTATCCTTGAAGGAAAAGGAAAACTGTGATGATGATTTTATCTTAGTTGATTTAAGGGGGATCCAGCAGAATCGGCATCGTTGTATGGTCCGATATAGAGTCTTCACTAAATCAATTGAGTTTCTTCTCTGTTTCTATCAATAGGTATTGATAGGAGCTCTGGATTCAAACAGTGGTTATGGTGAAAGATTGAAGGTCAAGGAGTACTAAGGAGGCTTGATGGTATTGGAGGTGATGGAGGTGTACATACGGTGGTTTGATGCAGGAAACTGGTGGAAGTGGAAGGTTCCGATCTGCATGCTTCAATCACGTCACGTAGCTGTTTCTGTTGTTTAGTAGTTTACACGTGTGATATATTTTGTACTCCTCTGCCTTCGGGCTTATGAAATGCAAAGTCGACAAAAAAAATAGTTTTATTAAAAATTTAATTGTGTTTGTACAATTACCAAAACCATTAATTAACAAAACATTTAGAGTTTAGTTTTATATTCATTCTACGATTAAACTCAATTGAATTAAGTAAACCCTTTGTTCAAAAACTCACCCGGCGATTACTCGGCTGAGAATTACGATACTCGGAGACCTACCGTGGCGTTTTCATGGTGATCAGTGGCTTTACGCGTTGACCCGATTTTTCCCGACTTTGAAGAAATCAACGAGTACATCTAGAATCCTAGTTATTCATAATCTGAAAACTTTAAAGCATGTATATGCTCAATTCCTTGTATCTAACAAAATTCCACAAGTTTTTTTTACTAAAAATTGGATCAAACCCAACAAAAAATAATAAGAACAAGTGAAAAGTGTAATAAAAGTGGTAATGGAGGCGAGGGTTAATCTTGTTGGAACTCTTTTTTGACGAAATGGTTTTAGACCATTTTTGGTAAGCTCTCGGATGAAAACGTTCATCGGAATAACCGAATGTTTGACACTATGAAGTAGTGTACTCGTATGTAAAAATCGGAGTTGATTTGAATGAGAAATGAACATTAAAGTGAGTTGTTTATAAAGTTTAAAATATAACATTTGTAAAATGTCCTATTTGAAACTAAAGTGAGAAATGAGATATTTGAAAGGAGTTCAAGTTCGGACTCGGGATTCGACAAATTGGCTTGCGATCTAAAAGATTAATTTCTTTTACCAAAAATAATTTATAAAGTGTTGACAAGTCAACAAATATCTATCTCATTTGTTAAATTTTGTAGCTTAAAACATTGATTATTTTTTGTAACATAAAAATATTAATATCATTAAGTAGAGAATGAATTTTTATTGAAAGAAAAATTTCTTTCACTTTATGGATAATGGCCATTGATTTTTTGGCTATAAAATCAAACCGTAGCCTTTTCATTTTTTACACCAAGAAATCCGACATATTGATACAAACAAGAAAAAATCAATTCTCCCATTATGAAATAGTTATGTTAGTATTTGTTTTCTTATTCTGTGTCTGAAAATACAACACAGAAATATGTTCGTTAGGCTTCTGATAGAATAACACAAATCAGAAGATTTTTGCAGTTGTATCATGTGATCCATTACGTTATAGAAGCGTCGCACTACGGGACGTATTTTGGGTTAAGGAAAGAGATAATATATCGACTCTGCTATTGTACCATATTTTTCTTAATTTTTGTTATAATCTTATTTTTTT
Organism: Eruca vesicaria subsp. sativa; assembly: GCA_932364175.1. Classification (NCBI taxonomy): domain Eukaryota; kingdom Viridiplantae; phylum Streptophyta; class Magnoliopsida; order Brassicales; family Brassicaceae; genus Eruca; species Eruca vesicaria. The sequence continues at coordinate 68,919 of CAKOAT010086933.1, read as the reverse complement.
TTTTTACAATATTCAGTTCTCCGTAGTGTATATATTACGGTTCTATCAAATCTCCTAGGCAAAGGGTTGAGGAAAGTAAGTATGAAATTACATGGTTATCTTTTATTAAAAAAATATTTAAAAATTACAAAACAAACAAGACACTCGAACTTCTATTCCTATGACTCAAAAAACTCTACCATTTAGCCCAGCGAAATCTATCATTCATATGTTACAAATTTATTTGTATATATATTACATTTATATAAAAGTTTAAAAACAAACCCTTGGGGAACACATTTACAGTAAACTATTCTTTAGAATGAATGAAAATTATATTTTGTGAATGACAAATAAAGTTATATTTTTTAATTTATTTTAGCATGCATTTACAAATCTATAAATAAAAATAGATTATAGATAAAAAATTATATTATACATATAAATAAATATTATATCTATAAATAAAGTATTATACATATAGATAACAAAAATTCCTCCATACGTACTCTCCGAGTTTTTTCTGTTTTTTCTAATAAGTCGCTAGGCCCAAATGTACCGCAAGCGTAGTGCTTAAAGAGAATTTCCGAACAAAGAGTAAATCCAGTTGAAACTTTTCAAATCATATTGATCAATGACCCAAAATTATTTCGGTTTGGCTGTTTGTTCGGTTTTAAAAACAATTATCTGAAACCAAAGAAATTTCCTCGACCTTTTGCGGTGAAACTCAGAAAACAAGACGGGAAGTCTTTTCGTTTCTAATCCAATTTAATTTTCTTTCTTCCATCTCTTGAAGAAAACCCTAATTTTGTTTTTTTTTATTGGGCGGCCGGCTGCTCTTTGTTGGTTCTAGCCTCCCCCTTCTTCTCGTTTTTGCTCTTCTCTGTCTTCGCCTCTCGACAGTCCTCCTTCTGTTTTTCCTTTCTCAGCGCTCTAGGTCCTCTCACCACCGTGGTCTAGATCTGGCGTCCTGAACCCCGGTGAGTCGGAGAAACTTGGAGGTGGGTTTGTTTGAGCAGTTCCTTTGGTAGGGCTCGGCGGCGGCGGTCTAGATCTTGTGTCAGATCTGGTCATTAGGAGCGGATTTGTTCCTTTTTATTGTCTCCTCTTCTCTTCCTTTCCGGTGCGGGTGAGCGTCTCACTTGGTATGCTACGTGGGCAAGGCTCCTTTGACAGTGAAGGTTCGGTGTTCCTCTACTTTTCTCTGACCTCGGCGGCACTAGTTTTAAGGCTAGTCAGTCATGCTCTCGGAGGAATTTCCAGGTTGCTTTTGGTTCAAAGCTAGGTTGATCCGCTGTGGTTTCTCCGTTTAATGAAAACCCTCCTGGGAATCAGCACTTGAAGCTTGGTAAAGGGATAGACTTTGAATCGAATACTCGATCAAAGGAAGGTGGAACAAAGGGCCACACAAAGGTTTCAGAAGGCCTTTGATTTACCCGCTCCTTAGCTCGAGGATATGATACACCAAGACAACCTAGGAGGATTTGTTGCTTTGGGTTCACACACCTCACAACATAAATACGATGACCATCGGACAAAGAATTCAACAAGTTTAAATGATGATTTTTATTAAAAAAGTTGAAAGATTTGAAATGAAGCATACAGTTGATTTAAATCGAAAACAAACAAGGCTTGCATGGCAGTATTCGAAAACAACAAAGGCTTGCATGACAGCCTTGGAAATAGATAAAAGAAAAGATTTAAATGAGGGAGGTGGTGGTTGAGACAATGGTGGTTGCAGCTTGGAGAGATAATTTCGTCCAGCCCATTATTTGACCCAAACTGAAGCCAAAAACCATATTACTAAGCCCACTTGTCCACACACATACCAATAAGCCAAGCCTCCAATTGATTTTTTTTGTTGCTGGTCCGGATTGCATCACCATTGTTGGTTCGTATGAGGAGGTTTGCTGTCGGATTTTCAACCATGGCTCTTCTTCTTGGTTGCGTCGTGAATTGAGTTTGCTGGTTACAGGGGCATGATATAGGGATGCTTCCTGTCCGCTGTTGCTATGGTGGTTCTTGCTTCTTTGTCTGCTTGGTGTACGCCAAGGCGTGCAGATTTTCTTTAGGCTCTTCTTTCCTAATAATTTCTCTGACGTTTCAAAGCAGGCGTGCTAGGCCTCGAGTGTGGCTTTGTCTCCGTGTTTGGCTGCTGGCTTACAAGGCCGCCTGTGAGCTTTTTCTCTCGTATTCACTATGGAATCGTTTTTTGCGGCAAGTGGGTCGAGCTAAATAGTCAAGTCCTCCGGTTAACGGTTGTGCTTGTTGAGTCGGTCTCTGTTTAGATTTGCTTGAGCATTATGTTTAGCTGTTATTTCAGTTTCTCTGCCTCTCAGTCTCCTCTGTATTTTGTCACCCCCAAAAAAACAACAAGCAATTTCTAATTAACATTCAAACGTCTTGGCGTTCAACAATTCAAAGTAAAGGGAAATTCAAGCTTGATTCATTCTTCCGAATTTCTGTCAGTCCCTACATTATGAACTATATTTTATGATTTCTTGAAATTATTGAATTTACAGAAGCATACACATTGGCTCGTGTAACGTTTATACATAAAAAATATCAAATGATATTTTTGGAAAATAAAAGAACATAGCAGAAAGGAAAATCCAAAACTATATTTTCTTCTGTTATATTTGTAATAAAATAATAAATAATAACTTATAATTAAAATAAAGCGGTTTGCACATAAATTATCAACTAAGTTTATAATTTGCAGATATCGAAAAACATGGCAACAGAGGAGTAGGCCCAACCCAATTGTCAACAAAATGATGAGACTAACCCTATCATTTACCCATTATTTTTGAAAATATATAGTCTAGTTTAAATAAATAAATAAAAACATAAATCATGATTACGACTCACCTTAGTTTATGTAGGATATTTTTTAGATTTTATTAGATTTTGCAAACACAAAAGTTTTCTCTCTCCATCGTAGACATTTTCTTCTTTCTATTTTCTTTCTCTATGTTTGAAGTAACATACACTGACGATGCTGCTCCTTTTGATCGGCGCTCTAATTTTCTCCGACTCCGGTTTGTCAAATTTGACAACTCTGATCACTGTTTCATGGAAAATGACACTGTTTCTCTTTAAGCCAACAAGATAGGCTCCTTTCACACTCCAAAGTATTCTACTGATTTGTTAGTAGGTTTCTTTTGAGCTTTGGTTACCTTTTTATAGATCTTATATTTTATCAGTTTCTAAACTTATCTTCATGCATTTTATTGATAAAGCTGCGAGTGCTATAAATCTGTTAACCATCAAGACATTGTAATTTGGGGGAAATAAAAAACGCTACACTTTGGAAATAACATTTTTTGTGTATGTTATGTGACTGAATTTTGTTTTAATTTGATGGTGATTTGTATATATCTTTCTACTGTTTATTTTGATGGTGGGTTGAGTTGAAGTTTGCTGCAACTGAAAATAACTCAATTTTTATCTTTCACATCTGGCATATAGGAAACTGAGGTCCATATTTTATGATTTTGTTTGTATCTGATCCCATTTATTTTGGTTTCCAGAGGGTGTGAAGGAAAAGAAGGAAGCATTTGGCGAGGTTCTGAACAGGGATATAATTGTTAGTGCTCCATGCAAGCTCAACTTCATAGATGAAGAAGATTCATAGCCATACTGGAAAGAAACTAAGAAAAGAAGATGCTAAACAATTCAAAATTGTTCTACGAATAATATTAGTTGTCAATAGGGTACAATAAAAAAAAAATCTAAGAAAAGAAGAGGTTAACTAGTTCAAAATTGTTGGCAGGATAAAATATTCTATTTTCAGGTAAAAATAATATTAGTTGTCAATAGGGTATTTACAATAATATTTTGCTATTTATATGGATACAATTGTTCATATCAAGTTTTTGAGAATAATGTTTTCATATTAGTTGTTCTATCTTACATGTGAAATGTTGTCTTTTCTATCCAACATATGAATTGTTTGGTGAGGAGACTGGGATGGATTCAAAGTGAAAGATTTGGTTATAATCATTTCGCATGTGCAAGACTTTTGTGCATTTAAAAGGAGAAATCAACACTAATGTCACGGTGTATGGATTACTGGATGTACAAAATTCATATTGGATGTACAAAAATGCATATATTCAGCTAATCATAATATTGGATATGATTTAAATAATTATTGACTGGATAATTTTTCTTTAAATATATTTAACATTTTTATTTGTCATTTGAAAATAATACAACGTTTAATAACCTCAAAAATCAAGAATACACTAATATTTACTATTATTCTCATATGTAATTTTTTCATATAGCTTGCTAACAACGTTATCCATCCGTCTGATAAAATACCTAACTGTCTACTTTATTTGGTATTCATATAACTTTCTTTTATCCTGTCTAACAAAACATGTCACCATCTACTATTTTCTGTTTGTTAGAATAAAATACGGCCAAATCATGAAAGACATTGGTTCTTATAATGTTTGTAAAAAAAATTCATCAAATAAACTCTCCTAACTCAATTGCATATAAACAAACATCAAATTTGGATGTACACAAATCATTTTAACCAGCTAGTTCCATATTCCACACCACCAGTTTAGAACATTTTTAGTTTTTTTTTTTAAAACATACATTTTTAGTTAAACCTCTTAATCATAGCACTCTTGAAGAATGAAAAAAAAAACACGAAAGTAGCATACTAGCAATTGTTAGATTTTTTGGGTCTGTTAATAGACAATCACCGTGATACGTACTCATCCTTGCCTTGCCCATCTCCATGTTCATCATGAGTCACGACAAGAAAAGAGTTCACCGTGACAACTCTGACTTCGTATCGGCTGAAGCTTTTAAGATTGGGCCAAAACCCACGAGTAATGTAACTTGAAAATTCTTGAGCAATATTATGGATCATAGCTAAAAAATTTGATTTAAAGAGAAATTGTCTGGAGTCAAATGATCGGAACCTCTCATCGTCCTTTTCTGAAACCCTCTCCCCGTCTTCTGTCTGAGAAAATGAAGAGCTAAAATTTTGATGGAAAAAATGCAGAGGAGTTTGAGGAGAGAGGAAAGAGAATGTTTAAAGTTTGTGTGCAAATGTTTGATATATGAGTTTATAATTTTTTGAACTGATTTAGCTATATAGGTTTAATATATACTAGATAAAGAGAGAATTTCTATTAAAAAAAACATGTTAGGCTAATAGTATGTTTTCCATTTTTGCAATTATAGCACTTATTGGTGTATATGAGATGCAATTTCTGTTTAAAGTAAATAAATATCAAGGGAAAAAATCTATAATTTTACAATAATTAATCCTTTTAATGATCACTGTTGTTTTATCACAGTAAATCTATAATTTGACTACATCAACTGCAATAAAACATGACACCAAAATTAGGATGAGAGAACATTAACTTGAAATATTATAATTTTTTTTTATTTGTGTGCTAGAAATGGATATAGTTTATAAATCTTGTAATAACAGCAATCTCATTTAGGCTTTGAATTACATGCAGATTAAAATGCAAATTTAATGCAGAACATTTATTTTTCAGATTGTAAAACATTTGTTATCCATTCAACATTTTAAATGTAGATCATTAATATGCAGCACCATCTGCATGTAGAATATTAATGTAGGGTTTGAATGTGAGGTAAAATTAGTGCATGAGAAATACAAGATAAATTGACATGCAGAGGGATCTGAAAATACTGTACATTCAAAAATAAAAATGCAGAACCAGAAATAAATAATAAAGATATATAGGCTTTGATTGGTGTGCATATCAAGAAAATGCAGATCAAGTAGAACAAATGCAGATCAAACAGAACAAATGCAGATCAAACAGTACAAATGCAGATCAAGTGGATTATGTAGAAACTAGTTAAAGGAAATTATCCAATTATCTTGTTTTATCGAATAACGAAAAATAAATCTGTAGGTTAAATATCTAAAACAAAAATACAAATTCTAACAATTATTATTATGAATTTAATAAATACATACATGTGTAATAGTACATATAATAAATTATTTCAAATAATTATTGATTATAAAAGTATTTTAATTTATACATATATGCAAAGACTACGTGTAATATAAATAAAATGCATAAATTGAATATATATATATATAATAAAGTAAATAGATGATTAAAATACATGCATAGGTTATAATATATTTATAGAAGATACGTTATTTACTGAATATTATTAAATATTAATATTAATTTATTTTTTAACAAATTAAAATTTTCACAATTTCTTGAAAAATCAATAATAATGTACCTTGATTTTTAATTGTTTTATTGGATGTAGATATAAGAGATAACCTGAAAACATGAAAAGCCAGTTAAAAACAATATGAATATACATGAATGTTTATACTATATATAAGAATGAATATAAATTATATTTCGTATTTCATTGTATAAAATATTAAGTGCTTTTAAAAACAACTATTTTAAATTTGTAAATACATGCAATCTATAGCATGCATTTATTTAATTGATTTCTATAAAAAAATATAATCAGATGACATCATAGTTTTTTTGTAAAAATACTATTAGGTACTTTATTTATGTTAATTATCAACAACAATAAAAATGTACGGTAACCCAAATGATTTCTATTTATCTAATTGTTATATTGATTATTTAGTGTAATTATATATTTGAATACTACACAGAAAATAATGTGTATAAAAACATTGTTAAGTAAATTATATTAATTTTTCATATGTAAATTAAATATGTAAGTATTTATGAAATTTAATAAAATTTAATCTATACATATAGATATATAAATAATGTAATTTTATATATGTGTATAAGAAGATTTTTCTTAACATTCAATATAACAAAATAAAAGAGACTTACACTTAAATAGGACTTTTGATTTGTGAAAGAAATAAATGGAGTAGTTTGAATCATTTATAGGAAAAGGAGGGAAAATAATTATTAAAGAAAATAAGAAAAAAATAAGCAACCATTGGTTACCTGTGTTCGACTACTTCATATATATATATATATATATATATATATATATATATATATATATATATATATATATATATATATTTTTTTTTTTTTTTTTGTTACTTCATATTTTTTCCTTATCTGCATAACACTTTTTATCACAAAATTATAGTGCATACAGTTTTTTTTTTAATTTTTTATTATTATAACTAAGAAACAACCCTGCGCGTAGACGCGCGGGAGAAGAGAATGTTTAATTTTTGTATTTTTATCTTATACTTTATTTTTGGAGAAAACTACATTAATACATTGTATAGATAAAATTATAAGTTTACTTATATAACAAATATGTTTAAAGACAAAATGTGTATAAAATTGGCAAAATGTTGTGTAATGTATTTAATAGTAAAAATTCTTGGTTAGGAAATCAATATTAAGTAACATAATCATTTTCATGTTTTTTTTTTTTTTAGCCATTTTACTTCTCTGGTTGCTTCTCTCATTGAATCACAAATGAAAAATTATGAGTTAATTTATGTGAGATATTTTAGACACAAATCAAATAAAAAATTCAAATGAATTATTTTTTTTACAATGTAAAAGTTTAAAATCTATTGTAAAATATATAACAATATTATATTCAAATGTTATTGTAACCCTTTTAATTTAACTAAAACTTCTACGAATATCCCGAGCGTAGCCCGGGAAAAGCCCTAGTTGATAGAAGAACTCTTCAATTAATTATTTTAATTTGATTAATTGATAAATTTTTTATTTTTGATTTACTTAATTCAGTTTCAAAAACTAAACCAATAGCTAACTTATATCAATAACCAAACAAAACACATTTAACATAAATAATAATCACACATATGTATTTAAGGAAATTATGTTATCAATTCTCAGATTTGTGTCATAAATTATTTAGTGCGTTTAAGAAACTTAAACATTTTAAATGATTTTTTAAGAAAAAGAATTGTAAAAGTTTCCTTGTATGTTTTTTTTAACTTGAAAATTCATTTATATTAAGCATTTAACCAAGGTTCAAACAACTTTAGACCACAAACTCTCAAGCCATGCATATCAATGGCAATGACTAATCGAAACCCCCAGCCTACTCCTCTCACATCCAACTCCGACCAACCAAAAAACTTTAGAGGAACCGGATTTCATTCACAAAGAACTCAAAAAGCCAAGAAGGATGGCCATTGGACACGTACGACTGCGATCGCCTCTCTCTAGAAACACTTTGAGCAATGAATGCTGCTGCTCTATTTTCTTCTTGAGTGACACTCATAAGTTGATAATCCTCCATCTTCGTCAGTTCCCGATTCAACTCATCAGCTTGAAACCTCAAAGCCCGCCAAAGATGTGGATTCTTCGCCACCATGAATCTCTCCTTAAAGTCACCTGCAAACACAATCTTGTTGTAATGCAGACTGATCATACTTTCCACCGCCCAAAGCACTGTCACCAGTCTTGCTTCATCCAGACTCCCAATATTTGAGAACTCTCTTCAGCTATGGATAATAACAACACCTCTATGATTCCTTACCACCCATGCAACACCAAGAAGTTTTTGTCTTTTAATCCAATCAAAACCCACATTACACATCCCCCAGTCCCTTCTTGGAGGTTTCCATCTTCTTATATCTTTCTCGATCACTTCTTTCCCCATGTTGGTGCCTTCTTCCTCCACTTGTTGGGCCAAGAACCATTCATCAGCTTCAGCTCTCGCCTTCACTTGTATCTCCTCTAGAAACCATCTTTTACCTTTGAAGATCAAATCATTTCTGCTTTTCCAGATGCACCAAATCACCCATGGCCACGATATTTTAATGTCCTCCTCTCCTCGTTTCATGGATTTGAAATTTAAGAGATGGCTGAGGTTGGTGAAGATACTTCCATCCTGGAAGCCACCTTCTGGTTGAGGAATCCTAGCAGAGCCCAAACTTGTCTGGCTGGCGTACATTGGAACAGCGCATGATGAATCGATTCTCCCTCCAAACCACACGCCTGGCATCTACCATCAATCTTCATGCCTCTTCTGATGATCAGATCTATGACTGGTAACGACTCACTCAGGGCCTTCCATAGAAAAGTCTTGATCTTTGGAGCCGCTTGTATCTTCCATATTTTCTCTTTGATTGGGTTAAGAGATGGAAGCATTAGTACCTCAGGATAACATTCCTTAATCTTTTTGTCTCTGGCTAGCCAATAAGCAGACTTCACAGTTATATTCCCACTTCTATTGAAATTCCAAGAGTATGAATCATAATGTGAAATCGCAGGCTGTTTCATCTTAATCAGCTCAACGTCTCCAAGAACAAAAATTTCCTTCAAGGCTGTAATGTTCCATTTCCTGGATGACCGATCTATCAACCCACTGACCATCAGATTTACATCAAAAGAGTTATTCTTTATCCAATGAGCTCTCATACCCAGCACCGGATCCTCAATCCATTTTTCAATCCAAATTCGGGTGTTGTATCTATCTCCCACGTTCCACTGCAGTCCTTTCCGAAGGAGTTCTCTTCCATAAACAATGCTACGCCACGCAAAGGAAGGCCTGGTTCCTATGGGTGCATCCAGAAAGTTAGAGATTGAAAAATACCTACTTTTCAGAAATTTTGCCATCAGAGAATCTGGCTGATTGACTAACTTTCACGCTTTTTTCGCAAGTAAGGCCTGGTTGAAGCATTCAAGATCCTTGAAACCAATTCCTCCCAGCGCTTTAGGCAGACACATTTTGTCCCAAGATACCCAGTGTATCTTTTTCAAGTGAGCTTCTGAACTCCACCAATAATTAGCCATGATGCTGTAAAGTTTCTTGATAACCGTTTTTGGCAATTTGAAGCATGACATCGCAAAAACCGGCAAACCCGACGCTGTGGTTTTCAGCAGAATATCCTTTCCTCCCTGTGACAGATTCCTTAAGAACCAACTGTCTAGTCTGCAATGTGTTTGGTCTTTTAAGTAAGAGAGAAGTTCAACTTTTGATCCAAAGAAATATTCCGGCAATCCAAGATATTTACTAGTACCCGCTTTGTTGTATATTCCTAGAATATCTTTAAGTTCAGATTGATCCTCTTCCGGTATCAAACCACCAAAAGTCACCGATGACTTCTGATAATTAATACACTGCCCGGTTTCTTCCCTATAGAAAGACCATATTCTTTTTAAGTTCCTACACTGCTGAGGTGATGCTTGACACAAAAACAGACTATCGTCTGCAAAGAGCAAATGATGAACAGCAGACCCTTCGTCCAGGAATGAGGAATCTCATTCCTGTGATGATCTTATTCCTTCTCGCCACATTCATAAAATGGTAAAGACCTTCAGTACACAGCACAAAGAGAAATGGAGATAACGGGTATCCCTGTCGTAAGCCTCTAGAAGGAGATATCAACCCATAAGGTTGATCATTTATTAGCACTGCAAAGGTCACTGTTGAGACACACATCATAACCCAACCAATCCATTGATCATCAAAACCTATAGCCTTCATCAATGCGTTCAAATAGCCCCATTCCACACGATCATAAGCCTTAGACATATCAGTTTTGATAGCCATGAACTCTGCCGATACCGCTGGATAAGACTTAAGTGCATGAACGGCTTCATGGGCTATCACTATGTTATCTTGGATCAATCTTTCACTGACGAAAGCCGATTGATTAACAGAGATTAGATCACCTAAGAAGGGTTGAAGTCTCCTAACCAATATCTTCAAAATCGTTTTACACAACACAGAGCAGAGGCTGATAAGACGTAAATCTGCCATAATCTCTGATTCGGTACCTTTGGAATGAGACATAGATAAGTAAAGTTCCAGTCAGCTGGAAGGGCACCTTTCTCAAATACCTCTTGATTCTCCAAAGTAATCGCTTCTCTAATAACATGCCAAAACTTTTGACAAAACAGGGCCGTCATGCCGTCTGGACCTGGAGCACTCTCAGCTTTAATAGAGAAAATCGCTTCCCGAACTTTCCTCCTGTGTGACTTTACTGGTGAGGCATTGATTCATGTTTGAAGTCACTTTCGGGAGCATGCTTTGAAACACCGGATCGCATGAAGGGTGTTAGAGGTAGTGAACATCTCCGAAAAATACTCAATTGCCACTTCTGCTTTTGCCGCATCCGACCACTGATCTTGACCGTGCTTATCCTTCAATTTAACCAAGTGATTTCTCGACCTATTTGCTTTGACAGATTGGTGAAAGAACTTAGAATTTATATCGCCCAGCTTCAACAATTTCTCTCTGCTCTTTTGCCTCCAATACATCTCTTCTTCTATATACGCCACATCAACTCTTTTTTATGTTCTCAATAACAAACCAGCATGGAAAAGGTTTTGATTGGAACCACTCAAGTCTTTCTTGCAGTAAGCTTATCTTGTTCTTCGCATTAAACCTCCTTTTTCGTTTCCAGTCACTCCTAACTTGTCTACATTTACGAATCTTGATCGTCACAGATCCAGAGCCTCTATTCAGGCCCCATACTTTCTCCACTTCTTTCACTGCGTCAGGGTGGTGTAGAAGTCTCCTATCAAATCTGAACTGTGCTCTTTGAAGGTCTGGGGTTTATCTTAGATTAATCCAAACTGGTCTGTGATCTGATCCCCTTTTTTCCAGAATCGTTTGATTAGAATTAGGGAACCTTGCTAACCACACTTTGTTTCCAAAAACCTCGGTCTAAGCAGCACTGAATCCATTTTTTCCAACGTCTTCCTCCCTACGTAAATCTGTTTCCTCTGCTTCTTAGCTCTTGCATCTCACACACTCTAAGCATTTCAGTAAAATGTCTGAAGGACGACTCATGTCTTCTCGGCCCCCCCAGTTTTCTCATCATTGTTTAGGATTTCATTGAAATCCCCTATAATAGACCAAGGCTTAGCTCTTCCCATTCCTATCTGTCTCAGTTTATCCCATACCACACTTCTCCCATCATTAGCCGACTCACCATAAACACACGACAAGAAGAAAGAGGAATCTCCAAATTTTACAAAACAGTCCACAATGTTTTTATCCTAACTTTTAATACAAAGATCGACAGTTTTCTTCCTCAAAATCGCTAACCCACCACTGTATCAAATTGGATTCACAGTGTGAACTCGCTCATAATCCAACCATACTTGCAAATCTTCGGGAAATGGTATTGACGCAGTTCCTACAGTCTTTGAATCGTCAAGCCTTGAGGCCGCCCCAAGCCTTGACAAGTCCGGCTCAAGAAGCTCATTGGGAATGGGGCAATCCCTCCTCTGGGATCGCCTTAATGCAAAACACCTTGTTTGTTGATTCGACCTCCTCTGCTTCCTCTGCAACTTTTCTCTTTTTGTTACCCATCTCCTATTTGCCTTCTTTTTTTTTCTTGCGGCATAACAGTGTCATATGGCTTAACTTCCTTTCCCCTTTGCTGCCTTACTGATTATGGAGGCCTTTTCCTGAGAGGTGGTCTCTTCTTACCTATCCCGGAAGAACAAGGAGCAGAATTTGTATTTGCTGCCTTGAACACTGTTGGATAGTTAATAAGGAGATCATCTTCTGTCTGAAACTTGGCCTTTCCATCAAAGATTATCAGCTGTTGAGGAGCTGACTTAATGGAGAGCGAAGAGTGAGCTTGAAAGGCATCTGCCATAATTTTTTTCGAATTTCTTGTTCCACTTAACACTCCGGCTTCACTCATGTTCTCTTGATAGTCAAACACGATTCCCTTGCCTTTATTCAGCTCAGATGTAAATCTAAGAGGAGCCTCCAACCTTAGAGCTATTCTCTGCATCATAGGGTCCTGCTCAGCCAGCTTCACCGAGCGTTGGATCTTATCAACCTTATTCTCGCGACTTTCTCCTGTCTCAGCCATCATATAACGTCTCATTTCCTCCAGAACTTCCTTGGCTATCTTCCACCTCCCTGAGACAGGGTCTAGCCCTACTTGAATTTCCTCAAGCACTTCAATAAACATAATATCTTCTTCCTGTAGGACTTTATTTTTCTTCTCCAACCTCGCAGAGGCCACTTTCCGCCATTCTCTAGCTTCCTCATGTCTCTTCCGAACCACTAGAAGACAAAAATCCTTTTCGTGGTTGAGCCTCTGACACGAGAAGCAACGTTTCTGAACTTTCTCATAATTGAAACGAACCACCTACGATTTTTCTTTTGAGATGACTTCTTTGTGCGTCCGCAGCGGGTTGGCTACATTTAATTTCACCAAGACTCTAATGAAGTCCTGTGACCGGCTCCGTAGGATCAAAGGCCACTATCATCGTTTTCCCCTAACGCCGTAAGAGCTCCAGTGGTGTAAAAATTGACCGGAATGTCCCGAATCTGAATCCAAAGCTGGATGTACTGGAGATAATCTCCAGGGGGGGGGGGTTCTCAACCCATATTTCCAACACAATAACCCATTCTTCAAAGGTTTGAACCCCTGTTTCTAAAATATCCAGCAAATCGTGTTCATTGGAGAAAATGAACTGGAAGCATTTCTGTGAAAGAGCAATCCCACGGACCCTACCTTTTTTCTCCCACTTCCTCGGCATCTTCCTTATGAGAATTGACATTTTTTGATTGTCAGGGTTTAGAACTCTTCCCATCAAGCTTAGTTTGTTCTCCTCTGCCAAACTGAACCCAGGGAGCTCAGGCATGATAAAGGGAACTTCTTCTTCATCGAGTGACAGAGCCATTAAGGCTTTATCCATCGCTAGAGACATGATTTAATGTTTATACACCGTCGAAACTTCAATAAATTCTCACCTACTTTCTTCAATTATCTTCAAAGTTCGAAGAACATGAAGGAGAAACAAATACAATTTGAATAAAGCAAGCACAATATACCCCAAAACCCAATAAAGGCATTGACAAATGCTTCTCAACACCTGTTAGAGCTATTAATCGCGTATAACAAAGCGAACACACCTTAATACCCAGTGGGTAAAACCTTGAGCCCACAAGGGGGGTAACTTGAAAGAACTTTCTCTCACTACTTTTTCTCACTACTTTCTATCTTTTCAAAACTTTTGGAGAACTCCTTGTATGTTATATATTACTAACTACTGAATATATTTTATTCTTGCAGCATAGCTGGTCCAAACATCAACACTAACATCTGAATCCACAGATACATAGGCAATAACGATCACAGTTATACAAGTCAGAGAAAAAAATGAATAATTCAATCCATAAGATATAAACACTTTCTCTTTACCTTATATGAAGCCTTTAGTGTCTTGCTTATTTACAATAGTATAATGAATGTCACACTTGTCAACAACTGTGCAAGTTCCCTAAATTACAGTGAGAAACGTAAAGGTAGAGCCAGTGAATAAACGTATTCCGATAGAGATTTAGCTTTGTGCAGTTGCTACTTCTCTAGAAAAACCAGACTTGAACTAATCACCAACAAACACATAAGATGTAAAATCTGTTGAGAAAACGCAAATCTCAAACTTTACAATAAAAAGTAATATTGACAGAGGAAAAAAATGATTGACTCATTAACTAAACAAAGATTCACTATCAATCTCTCACAGATAAGAGACCCAAGTTATACATAAATGTATCATCGCTACTCACTATCTGATTCGGAGAACCAAACAATGATTCACTTTATCTCAAAGTTCAATAAAGAATCTACATTTTCACCTACTCATAATAAGCACAACGTCAGGGTGTGCTCCAAGCATGGAAATAAAAAAACAACCGACAATTCAAGGGAAATGATCTCGAGAAGAAGCTCATTTACGCAGATAGATACATCGCTGCAGTGAACATGAGAAATCCATAAACCAAATTAAAAACGGTCGACTTAACACCAAAGTTGCCTAAACTATACGAGAGATCTGAACTCTCTAAGTGCAATCCGGTTTTACGAAACTCTGCCATGTAAAGTCGAAAACATCCAATCATAAACACGTGATTGATTTTTCGATATATAAAGCGCACCTAGTCGGTTAAGTAAAACCAGCAGTACGAAGAAACAAAAACATAAACTCGAACGATGAAATCCCTTCCTCACTCCGAAGCTCTCGTTGGTATTTTTTCGAAGACCGATTCATACAAAAGTAAGTCATAAGACAAAGAACGAAGAATAGGCGGTTCCAAATCATCGATGAAACTAAGGTATGTCCGATTTGAAAATTTTATTAGACTTCTAATTTCTCGTAGGTAAGAAATGAAAACGCCTTGTAAACTGCCTAGAGAACTTAGAATTTAAGGGATAGTCTAGAATGCTAAGTCGTAAGCAATTTTGTCTATCTCGATATATTATTCTTTAACCATTCAGGCATAACTCGCAAACCAATCCAATCTCTCGTACAACCGAGAAACGATCGCCACGCATTCGAGCATACTCATTTCCTAAAAGAAAGAAGGAGCTAGAGACGCTGAAATCGTCTTAAAACCAACTCACACCTAGAAAGTTTTGTAAATCAGACATACTCCAAGTCATCACCAATCCACCAAGGTCTTTAATCGACCCGGATTGCCGATCATCTCAATCCTTCAAAGGAAACTCATATTTTTTCTTTCGTCAAACAGTTTTCCCTCGGAACGAGAAAACACTTTCTATGAAGCAAACTCTCGCAAAAATAAGCGGAAAAATATTCGGACAACGCAGCGCCTCGTCAAATTCATCCCAAAAGCAAACGACAATCTAAGAACCGTCTAAACGCTAAAGACTGATGATCCAAATCGTCTGGGAAATGATCTCGAGGACTATACAGCATCTCTCGTCACAATCATACGGTTAGAAAATCTCTGCGAAACTTCAGAGTGAAACTCGATTATTTTCCGAAGTCATAAATATCTTCTCCAACTTGATAAAACAAGTTTCGTATAAGAATCAAAAAATTATACAAGAAATATTTAGGCATCAAAGCATTGATCTCATTCTCCGTCGAATCAAGTGAGCCACAGAATAATATCAAGAACATTTGCGGCAAAAAGAAAAATCGAGAACACAAAGCAGCAATAGGGAACACGTTCTCCTTCTCGCCGACTGATCCTATTGCTGGTCATGTGATTCATTCCGCCCGAGAAACCCGCTAAAACATTTTGCGACTAGATCTCGGTGAAATAACTTTTGGTAAAACTCCGCGAGAGACTCTGAAAAACTATCACCGAAGAATCAAAAACTAAGTGGAAAGGTTTCTCGAAAAATCTGCGGAAACATTGCTAACCCAACACGTGGTGCCGATTTACTAAATTCATCGCCCGTTACTTACGCGAGAAATCCTTAGTATAGTCAGGATCATGTCATAACGAAGAAACTTTCGAAAGTAAACGTAACAGGTTTTGCGAAAAGTACTTTCCTTATAGCAAAAACCAAGCTATACGATCCGCACTGAGCGACCAATCTAAACTTTGCTTCCTCGCGCCATGATCTGAAAGATCTCACTCTTTAGCCCTTCGGTTCACGAGCTCCCGCTCTCATTCCTCCCGATTACGTCCGAAAATGAAACTACCCCGTGAACAACTCCGCACGTACCCTACATCGAGCTTCTTAGGCTCTGTCTCCCTCGGGTAAAAAAGAAACAACTTCCATACGAACAAAGAAAAGATTATATGAAACTTTCATCGTATAAGTCAAACCTAAAACGGAAAAAAGTTTTCTAAAACCACGGGCATACTTGGCGTATCAAGCTCGACAACCGCTACTTGGCCCTCGTCCGATCACGCTTCACTTCAGTGCCAAGTTTACAAACCGACTCGACCTTATCGATAGCACAAAAGTGTCGTGGTCTAATCCTCTACCAAGTATGATCTTGGCTGTGCGGCTGAATACAACCTTCACGCCAAGCCAATACATTCAACGGATAATGCAAACTTGTCGAAAATTGGCTAAGTTATGTATTCTCACGATTCACTCTATTTCCGAAGCAAGTTACCTACGAAATCCGACGTGTAAGAAAACACTCATACCAGAGCTCCAGAAGCCGTGCGAATCTCGGAAGATCAACACTTCACAAAGCACCGTAAAAAAAATCGCTTCGTTTCGGGGAAAAAACTTACGCAACCTCTCGGTCTTAATTGCTTTAACACAAATCATGAAACTACTTAACATCCAAGCAGGAAAGTGAGTTTTGATTGCGAATATCTGCAAACGAACCAAAGTGTTCCTGCAAAGCAGGGTTAAGACAAAACCCTCGCAACACAGCGCAACATCTTTGAGCCCGCAAATGTTCCCAACACGAAACGCGGCATATAAAATAAAAACCAACTTTCAGCACTGCGAGACGTCGCAGACGCCTGGAGATTAGTTTTTCGACACAAATACCTTCCTCGATAAATTCATTTTCTTGGAATACCTAACAGTCCGTTCGCGACTATAAAATACGCAAAACTTCTTAACGTACGTATCCTTCGCGAAGGCCCAAACAACGTAAACATCTAAAACGTTTGTTGCTGATCACAACAAACTAACAACAATCCTAAACAAACTAAGTTATCTCGCAAAGATAGCTCTCGAACACCCGACACATGGGTAATAGCGCTATAAAAGAAAACCAAACTTTTGGTCAGCACTTCCGGGCAAATTAGAAATTGTTCCCGGTGAGATACTCGATTCCAACCAGACGAATCGTATAAGCCGAGAACCTATCGCGGATTCTAAATCGTTATGGAATCAGGTTAAAATCGCAACAGGCAAAACGAAAGCCGACTTGTTATCGCATAGCCTCAATCCGAAAGTAAACCTAGGTCTTGCCCTAAACCCAGCACACTGGTCTCTAACGTCTCAAGGCATGAATCGAGATCCTAAAGGCATGTCTCTTCGTCTATATCTAAACGCTCACTCGATTTGCTAAACATCCTAAAACGAGCAAATGAATAAGGCGATCCACAGAGGGAAAGGAATGCGAGACGAAAACTCGTGGACCTCCCTCAATATCAACTCATATTCTTCCCTCTAAATTCATACGAATTAAAACACGCTCTTAAAAACGCAAACAGATTTATAATAAAGCCGCGAAAGTAGCAGGGACTCAGAGCCGCACACGGCCAGTCCGAAAACTGTAACAGCCACACTCGGCCATAACAAACAGCCCACGAGGCTAGTCTCAAGGCCGGCAAAGGTCCAATACAAATAACCAGACCGTAAAGGTCTTTCTAGGAAACAAGTCAAACGAACCTTAACTCCAAAACGAACTACGAAAGGCTTGATCCCTTCAATAGGGTACGTAGGCAGCCTTCACAAGGCGCAGCACTAATCTTAAAAACTTTTCCGCTTCCTAGAGAGTGGAAAGATCACTCTCAACGGACCTTTCCAACCATTAATTCCGCCTAACTAAAACTGGTTACCACTTGCAAGAACCTTACGCTAGAGGCTCAAGATTCTAGCAAGCTGGGGGGCTAGCTGTTGGTGTCAAAATCGGTCACGACGGAATCAATGGCTAAAAGTTTCCGTAAAAATAAAAATACGTTTTATAAAACTCGGTAAGTCGTTTTATAAAACTCAATAAGTCATTTTACAAAACTCGAGAAGTCGTTTTATAAAACTCGATAAGTCGTTTTATAAACCTCGAGAAGTCATTTTATAAAACTCGAAAAATCATTTTATAAAACCCAAGAAATCGTTTTATAAAACTCGAGAAGTCGTTTTAAAAAACTCCAAAAGGAATCCGCGGAAAGACTTGGAAATCGTTATCTCAGAAGAACGAACGTCGATTACACGATCGTCTGAGTTAAGCACAAAACCGCGAAAAACCGCGAGCTAAGTTGCCTCAAACTAGTCACGTCACGACTACGGCGAGCTAGCCCCGTCCCAAGTACCTCGCCGTTCGGTGAGCTAGAAGCTTCCCGGGTAGCTCGCCGTACGGCGAGCTAGACGCTTCCCGGGTAGCTCGCCGTACAGTGAGCTGAACGGGTCTGGTTCGGCTCGTCATACGTCTAGCCGACCATCCGGAGCCTCGATCTCCCACGTACCTGATTCAAGCCTTACGTCCTTCGACACGATCATGTCCCGAACCACGGTCGAAATGTCTCCCGTTTCGTCTCGATCCGTCCTACCGTTTGAGTTTTACGATAAAAATCGTAAAACTTTGTTTTCTCGAAAAGAACTCGAGGAAATCGTATAAAACGGCAACGGTTAAACGAAACACCGAACATTGCCTAAATTATTTGATTTGTTCGATATTTTTCGTAAAAATCGTAAAAACGCGTTTTTAATAAAAGACGTCGAGTGAATCCTAAAAGCGACAATGATTAACCGAAAAACGAACGTAGCTAAACTTTACGGTTAACTCGAGGAATTTATTAAAACGGCATCGGATCAGGAAACGATCTCGTATAAAGTCGCAAAACAGATTTATCGCAGAACGGCTTGAAAGGTCCTAAAACGTGATAAAAGCCCATCTCGCGATCTTAACGAAATCTAACCCGAAGATACGATAACGTTTTGACGATTTACCCGCAGAAGAAAGATAAATGTCAAGTTTGAAGATAAATGTCAAGTTTGAAGATAAATAGAAGATTTCCGCGGGAAAAAAGGAAAGATAAGCACAAAAGGAAGATTCTCGATAAACTCAAATCTGGGCGAAATGGAAGGACCAAACCATCAAGGAAGGGAGTATGTAAGCAAGAGGCATAGGGCAGAAGCAGAGGACGAATTTCAGAGCTCTCATCTGAGACTTTCACAACTTTTCTAGACTTAGAATTTTCCGCACTTAGAAACTTAGGCTTTTTTCTCGACAAGTTGGGTTTCTATGACTGGCGCTCAATTACTATACGAACTTGCCCAGGCAGTTTGATCTCTGGTCCAGCTCTATCTGAACTACGTTCGACTTGATCCTCGAAAGGGGTACGTAGGCAGCCTTTCATAAGGTTCAGTCCGAAATCAATCAAACCCTTTTTCTTATCTTTTTCCGTCTTTTGTTATCGAGCTGCGACTCGACTAGGTTTAAGGTTTTTATGTTGATAACTCGCTGATGGCCTTGCGGCCGAAGCCTTTGTAAACCCTTGTAACGATCGCAACGCTCTTACGCGAAATCGAAATAAGATCTACTTTATCTATAATTCGTTTTATTACGTTTTCATATTTTCCGCATTTATTTGGTTACTTGTCGTTGGCTTTCGCAGAGATCCGGTTTCTTTCGAGAATTAGGGTTTTCCTAAGTTTCCTTATTTTATGGAAATCAATAGTAGGTGAATTTCGGTTCCTACAATTCCTAATCACTAATCTATGTGATCATTATGTACAAAATGGAATGCTAAAACAATGCAAATATGCAAGATATCAGTCGTTTGTGGGGAAGATAAACGAAAAACGTCATTGCTAAGAACCTGATTTATTCCGAAAGAAAAACAGCTAACCAGGATTCATCGGGACCGGGTAAGACGATGTCATCCAACAAAATTTGCTCACCCGACAATAACGCCGGCAACTCATCTAAAAGGAAAGACATCTCTTGGGTGATGATCCCTTCCACAAAAATCCGACGAGTAGCGAGAGATGACGAAAACATAGTCGCGAAAGAGACCCCGATTGAAAGAAAAACCATAACCTTCCATGAACACGAAACTGTCAAACTCGATATGCCGCACGATGACGCTTTAATCATCGCCATCGAACTCGCTGGGATTACCCTGGCAAAATCCCTCATAGATACGGGGAGCGCCGACAATATCCTTCCGCAAGATACGTTTTGGCTGATAGACCGAGCTCTTCACACGCTCAATTGAGAAATGACCCTCCATATCGACTTCGATGGAAACAAGATGTGATTCTAGGAGACCGTTTCAAAACCAAGATCCACGATCTAGAACTAGAAGTCAGATTCACCTTTACCGACCGTCCTATGCCGTTCCACATTATTTTAGGTTAGCCTTGGCTGCACAAAATGAGGGCGGTCCCCTCAGTCTATCACCAGTGCGTGAAATTCATCGCCCACAGGAGAAAAAACGATTTATAGCAATCAGAAAAAGTCTAGAATAAGCTACATGACACAGTTTGAGAAATTATTCCCACGAGGGACGAATCCTCCGACCTCTCAAAATCGGGCGATCAGAATCCCCAAAGAAGGCCTTTCAAACGCCATCCCGCTCGACGAACAGTTTCTCGATAAATGCGTGAATATCGGGAACGACCTCCCACCTGAAATAAAGCATAACCTACTCTCCTTCCTTAAACAGAACGCCAAGACATTCGCATGGTCCGCCGCCGTTATACCTGCAATCGATATATCGATAATGATGCACCCTTGGGTAGAGCACTAGGTAAAACATAGATACATGGCTCGATCATGGGAATCAGTAAAAATATATGTTCATTGTTTGGCTCATATCTTCCAAACAACGAGACTTATACGCATGAAATCACTTGGAGAATGTGCTCAACTCAGTTACAGAGCTCCTCGAAGAATGATCAGATCAAATGGAGTTCAGATGTGGGAGTTATGCTATTTACAAATCAGGTGATCTTCAGTTCTCGCGAATTCAGACATTTGCACATTCAAGTGTTGACCGACACTTACATATCTGAGATGGAAGAGCTAAGTGAGCTAAATAACACTTCTTTGGAGCTGAGTGAGCTAAGTGACACTAAAGATGGAGTTGGTTTAGTTGCTGGGCGAAATGAGCCTTTTTCATCTCAAAGAAAAATTCATAACAAATTCAATTTGGGTCGATTTTTCATCAAATTCGACCAGGCCTTTGCTGATGGTCTCCTGCCCATTTGCATCAAAAAATATCAACAAAAGAATTTAGAGACGTTGTCATGCAAAGGGTCATTCAAAAACACACTTATTTTGGTCAAAAGTCTTACTCTTTGTTTGTGTTTTCTAAGTTTCTAGTTTTCCACAGAAACTCTTAGTATCCTTTGACCACATTGTACTATAAATAGGGACTAAGAGCCACGAAATTAATCAGATTGTTTTCCCCCTTTTATGAGTTTATTTTTCTTTTTTCTTTGTAGAACATTTCTTAGTTTCTTGGTGAGGTTATCTCCAAGTTTCGATCCTTCTTTTGTTGGACCGGTGCATCACATCCGACAACGATCGAAGTTTGGTAGTATCATTGGGCCATCCGTAACCCTTTGTGTCACCATTCAATCAACCACTTCTCCTTTTTGGCGAGTTCATATCCATTCAGTCCGTTTGAGTGATCCTTCCTGATTTAGGGAGTATCAAGTGGTATCAGAGCCACTCAACCGGTGCTATCTATCCATCTTCTCATATTTCATTTTCTAAACATTTCTTCTTCTTCTTTCTATCTCAAATCCGGGCACTACCTTACCTATCGCCATTCTTCTATAAATATGAAAAGAAAAGAAAGAAAAATTTATAAAAAAAAAAAGAAAAAAAAAGGAAACAAAGTTCCATTGATTTATTTGGCTAGGTGGTGGAAGAGAAATCCCGTTGGCTGAGGAAAAATCCAGCCTTGGAGTGGTTAATACAGATTTCAAAATTCAATTCTCTTATCTTTCTATCTTGTGTTCATCTCTTGTTTGTTTGGAGAAATCCATTTGGTTACTTGATTTGTGATATCACTCAAATTATCCTAAGGAGTGAATCACTCTCTCAAATAAGAGGTTCAGTTTAGTACTTAGAGATCGAATTCACGGGGAGCTAGGGAACCTAATAGATCTAATAGTTATAAGATTAAGCTAGGCTAATAGGTATTAATGCAGTAAATAAATAAAGTGAACTTGAAAACAATAAACAAGATGATTAAGATATTGTTCAGCTTGGCAAGGATTTGTTTGATGGAAGGATGGTTGCTAGATCTAGGGTTTCTATTCAGGTAATCAGGATTATAATGCTATAGATGCCTAACAAGTTGCATGCATGATATATAAGAACTTCAATTCTTAGACAAATCTATAGCTGTCGCTAGTTAGACTCGTCCATTGATCTGAATGCCGACAGTATCGACCGATGTTGCTGTCATAGTGTCGGTCGATATGTGTTGCCGTCGATCGATGACTCTATAGGAGTATCGATCGATATATAGCATCAGATCGAATTGAAACTGTGTTCACCCGAGAATTTCTATTAGACCGGCTGTCGCATCGTGCCTAATAGAGTCTGAGTTTGTAGAGGATTATGTCAAGATGAAGATTAATAAATTAAACTATTCCAGTTCATGGTTCTAGTTCATGAATCTAGAAACAAGCATTAAGAACATCCTAACAATGAATATCACAACTTAGCAATCTATAGTTGGGGCTAATCCCACAACCTATCTGAACCCTAAATCCAACAGGTGGATCTATTCAGACATGAAGACTGTCACAGAAATCATAGATGAATAGATATAAAACTGAAATATAATAGATATAAAACCAATGGAGTTCCAGGAGGACTCTGATAAGAGTTCCTCCCTTCTCTCCTAACTAAGAGAAACAATAGAAAAGAACTTAGAAAAGCTTAGATAGCTTGTAGCCGTCAACAATGGCTTATAAATATCAAAACTAGGGTTTCTGGTCGTCCAAGGGTATTATGGTAACTTCTGGGCTTCAGTCGGTTATGAAATATAGTCAGCCCACGTTATGGCATTCATATCGACCGATATGAGGTGTCTCCCATCGATCGACATGCACATATCTTCTCGACAGCCTTCTCTCGCGAGGCAGACTGACCACTCTTCAGTAAAACTTCTGATCTAACCGTTGGATTGACCTTAAACCGGTGGCATTGGAAAGCTAACTCAAAGCTCTATCTTCTGTCAAAAGATGGTCTCAATCTCACCATGGGAAGGTCTCCATCCAGATCTAAACATCTGACGCGTCTGCACAGTTCTGCACTTAAAGGCTCCAAAAGACACCAAAATCACCATATTTCTCCAGGACGTACCTGAACCTGTAAATACTCTAAATAGACTCCAAAAAATATATAATTATCATAAAAACACATCAATACCATGACTAAAAGTGGGTCAAAATCATGGTATATCATCCCCCCAGACTTAACCTTTTGCTTGTCCTTAAGCAAACTTTAAGTTAGTCTTTGAAAGAAGTTTAAAAACAGCAGGGACTCAATCAAAATCTCAACTTTAAAATCATCACCTCTACTTTGTTGCAAGTCACATCTCATATCTATCAACTACAGAATTACATTATACCATATCCTAGCTTAGCAACCAAATACATCTAGCCAATCAACTTAAACATTCCTTGTCTGTCTATCCCCTCTACTGATTTCATTTATGCATAAAAATAAAGGTGTAGGCTTTACCTTGGGAGTATCGATCAAGGAACACTTGGATTCAACTCAAACAAGTTTCAGGCATTCTCATCCTGGTTCCCTTTCTNATACCATATCCTAGCTTAGCAACCAAATACATCTAGCCAATCAACTTAAACATTCCTTGTCTGTCTATCCCCTCTACTGATTTCATTTATGCATAAAAATAAAGGTGTAGGCTTTACCTTGGGAGTATCGATCAAGGAACACTTGGATTCAACTCAAACAAGTTTCAGGCATTCTCATCCTGGTTCCCTTTCTCTCTTTGTCCCTCCTTTTCTGAATCCCAATTCTTTCTTTTTCTTTTATATCAATCCCAATGAACAACTAATGTTCATCTTATTGATCTTTCTACTTTTTGTAGCTCTTTTTGACAAAGTGTAGGCGAATAGTGGGGTCATAGGTAATGTACCTCTCCCTCGCTTCCACAATGTGTGATCATCCCTTTGATTTAGAATAGTGGGGGTCATGGGTTATGTACCTCTCCCTCTGCCTCTCAGGAAATCATCTCAATCTTTTATTTTCTGGGGATGCCGAAGGAAGGAGAGAAGGAAACCAAAATTTTTGAGACTTTTACCTTCCAGAGTTGCAGGAGGATTCCGATCCCTTGTATACCAAGCCCCAAGACAAGCAATAGATGTCAGGTTAGGTTGGAAATCAGCTTTGGTTCTTCCAAACAATCATGAAAGTGTTGTCATAGGATGATCGGTGATCCACTTTAGTATCTATAGTACTTTCTGCAATCAACAAATCTAAGAATGGTGCTAAAGAGTGGTAAGATAAAAAGTAAGACTTTGAAAATTTTCCCTTTCTTGACTCGATAACACCAATTTTTGAAAACTTTTAATAAGATCAAAAAGAGGTAAAGTAGCATCAGTAATTCCACTCCCCCAGACTTAAATCATACACTGTCCTCAGTGTATAACTAGTCGGAGTTAGATCATAAAAAATAATAATTGAGTAACTGATATCGAAAATGTGAACGATATACCCGACCAATATGGATATCGATCGATGGTGAGTCGCCATCGTCGATCGATGCGTGTATGTATGTGTCGAGCGATATCGACTGGTTCGTATCGGTCGATTAGCATGGTAATCATCTACTTGGGTCTGCTTTTCTAAATAGCTAACTAAACACACAATATTAATAGAATCTCCCCCAGACTTAAATAACACTGTAACCAATGTTATACAGCCTAAGATTGGTGGGACAGTAAACCATAAGGAAAATATTTAACAAAGTTTCGCGAGTATACCTGCCATTGATGTGAGTATCGATCAACACAGTTAAGTGGCGATGAATACTTGTGATGCTCTGTCGAGCGACATTGATCAAGTGTCAGTCGATGCTGGTGCAGAACTCGTCCATTCTTAGGTAAACTCATCTTTCTTGGGTATGTTCATGTTACCTAACAAAGCTAAAACACTAATATTCTTAAAGTTAGTAATAGATAACTAATAAAACAAATTATTTTTTTTTATTTTTTTTGAATGCACAGTGATCCTGCTACAGTGACTCTGCTATAGTATCGGTCGATTTTCTGCTACAATATCGCTCGATTGCTACAGTGCAGTGCTACAGTACCTGAAATCCTTAGAAAACAAAATATCAGTAATAAAGAAAATGAAACCATATTTAAAATTACCTAACAGTGGGTTGCTTCCCACACAGCGCTTATTTTTAGTCATTAGCTTGACTTCTAGAGATCTGATTCAGTCCGGATGAGAATGAGAACTTGCTCCAATTCAAGTCTCATTGTCCAATCTATGAAGCTTTATCATTCTTGTGTGAAAGCCTCCTCCATAGACTCCTCTACTTTGTCTATCATCTCAGCAATAAGAAGTGCTTTAAGCTTTGCATATGGATGTGAGAAGCATCTGCTGCGCACTCTTGATTTTCTGATTCCATCTGAAAAGTAAGGAGTCCATGGTAATTGAGAACCTCCTTTGGTTCGTTTCCGCTTCTTCCAATTCCTCCCCTTCTTTCCCACAGACTTGTGTAATCTCACTTTGGATTCCCTGATATCATCTGAGAAGTGAAAAATCAATGATAACTGAGAACCTCCATTGATTCTTTTTCTCTTCTTCCAATTCATCCTCTTCTTTCCCCTAGACTTGTCTGAATGCATGGTGGTATCTCCATCAAAAATATTTCCACACACTTCATACTCATTCTGCTCTGATTCGCGTCTGGTGTCGATCGATGTACCAATGGTAGTGTCGTTCGATGGTGGATTGATCATGTCGATCGATGGTGTCTGGTCAGTGTTGATCGATGCTTCTTCTAGGGCTTTATCGACTTCATCTCTAAATCTCAACCCTCTCTGTGAAACTCTGACGTGCTGATGATCATCTAATACTCCACTATAGGAACTTAACTCCATACTTTTATCTGGTGGGATAGGAGATTCAGCCTCAAACACCGCATTTGGAACCATAATCTTTACAGAATCATGTATCCTTTTCACTCTTTTGTGGAACCCATCAGCTTCATCTGTCCAAATAGGTGGTCTCTGATGTTTAGGGACAGTAATGTGTGAGGCTTC
Source organism: Eruca vesicaria subsp. sativa (assembly GCA_932364175.1). NCBI lineage: Eukaryota > Viridiplantae > Streptophyta > Magnoliopsida > Brassicales > Brassicaceae > Eruca > Eruca vesicaria. The sequence goes on along the minus strand of CAKOAT010086933.1, from coordinate 42,263 downwards.
AGAATTATGCACTATCTCCTCAACTGGTTCCATTTTGACTGTGGATCCTGGCAGTTCATCTAACCATGGTTGTCGATCGATACAATCGGGTGGGTGTCGATCGATGCAGTCGGATGTAATGTTGATCGATTATGTATGGCGACTGTCGATCGATGCCGTAAGTTGGATGTATATCTATGATGCAGGGAGGGTATCGATCGATCTCATCAGGTTGGTGTCGATCGATGCTAGTCTTTGATGAAGTCTCTCCATCTTTCCTCTTAGCATTCTGTTTGTCATCAAGCTTCTGCTCCAAATTCTTTTCTGCATCCTCAAACCCTTCCTTCAGCTCCAAGAAGTCTTCTAAAGTAACTTCTTTACTTGAATCCAAATCTCCAAGATCCTCTCCATTCTCTATGTTTACATCCAGGGAAGGAGAAGAACTTGATACATTAGTGCTCTTCTGTGTCGAGTCTGTAGTGTCCTGAGGATAATTCGAACTTTCAAGGATTTCAAGTGGTATAGATTGATGACGAAAGTCTTTATCGATCGATTCCGAGATGCTGATGTCGATCGATGAGGTAGTGGTGATGATCGATGATGCAGTCGTACTGTCGATCGATACTAAGGAACTGGTGTCGATCGATGTGGGGGTCGGATCTTTAATATCAGCTTCTTCTACTCTGCTCAATTCTCCAGACTCATCTTGTTCCGCATCTTCCACCATATATTCCAGCATAGAACTCATCTCAATCTCCAAATTTGCTGAAAAAGTGCTGAAAATTTTACCTAGGAAGGCGTCTTTGATGTCCTCCCAGCAGGTTAGAGATTTTGGCCGCAGCTTACTGAACCAGCTAAATGCATCTCCGGATAGTGAATGGGGGAAGAGCTTGCAGAGAATGTGGTCTTCGGGTATTAATTTATGTTTGGTTGCTGAGACTACTTCCTCAAGTATCTTGATATGATCTCTGGGGTCCTCATAAAGAAGACCTTGGAAAGGGTCCTCACTTACCCAATCATACCACTGGCTAACTAGATCAAAGGTATCCATTTCTGGAAAAGAAATCACATCAGGAATTAATTCTTCTTCTCCATTAATCAACTGTCCTTTAAAATTGCAAGGACGACCTCCTTTGTCTCGCCAGATACCCTTCTTATCGATCTTGAGTATGAGCCCTTCGTCCTTCTCTGTCTCCATGCTAGTGGTGTCGGTCATCGGAAGAACAGTACCATGATGAACAGTGTCTCGGTGATCAGTGTCAACCGATGATGAGATCATGGCATCAATCGTTGATGGATGAATGATATCGTCCGAGAGAAAGATCGTGGCATCGGTCGATGTAGAAGTTATGGTGTCAACCGATGCAGGCGTCATATCACCAGTATTGTTTTCTGGTTCATCATCCTCCACCACATATCTCGTTGTTGACTCAATCTTTAGCTTGTGTGGAGTGTCAAAGAGAAATCTGTTGAAGAAGGCTTCCGCGATATCAATCCATGTTTTGAGGGACTCTGGTGGCAACTCTGTGAACCAACGTCTTGCTTCTCCAGCAAGAGTGAAAGGAAAGAGTTTGCAGAAGTGGTAGTCTTCAGTGGCTTTATCAAAGAGAGACCAGATTAGGTCTTCAAACATATCAGTATGATCTATCGGTTGCTCGTCAAGATAACCATGAAAGCGATTCTGACTCATAAGAGGGATGTACTTAATTTTCTGCTCGGAGTCAAAATTTTCTTCCTTTCCGCAAACAGTGTCGGTCGATCTAGGCAGAACAGTATCGGTCGACGCGGGGTGAGCCGTGTCAATCGAGTTCGGGTGGGAAGTGTCAATCGACGGGAGATGAATAGTGTTGATCGACGGGAGATGAACAGTATCGGTTGACGCGCGGTTAGGCGTGTCGATTGATTTCAGGATAACAGTATCAGTCAACACGGAATGTACCATGTTGATCGATTTCGGGTGGGCAGTATCGGTCAACATGGTGTGAGCCGTGTCGATCGATTTCAGGGGAACAGGGATTCTGTAGTTTTGCAAAGGCAATTTTATTTCTTCACCTTTATTCAAGGTGGAATGGATTGTAAAAGGGATTTTCGTCCCATGTTTCTTCTTATTTTGGCTAATTGCATTGCTTATTTTACCTATTGGTCCAATTTGAACTACTTCCTGATTAATAGATGTGTTAATAGAAAACTTACCTGCTCCCAGCGAGACTTCGTCGATCGATGTTCGACTATGAGTGTCGATCGACTTGTGGTGAACAGTATCGATCGACATTGGATTAATGCTGTCGATCGGGTGAACAGTAGCGCGATGAACAGTAGCCGGATGAACAGAGTTTGGCCGAACAATGTTGTTTGTAGGTTGGTTGGCTCTATCGAACAATGCTGCTTGTAGCTTATCGATCGATTGACGGTGTGCCATATCGATCGATGTCTGGTATACGCTGTCGATCGATGCTGCTTGGAGGGTGTTGATCGATAAGCGTGAACCAGCAGGCTCCTTCCTTGAAGGAACTAGAAATCCTCTCTTCATTGTTCCTGGTACTGAGATGTATGTACCTGAAAAAGAAGAAAAAATTTATCAGTATTTTTTAAAAAAGTAACAAAACCTAGACTAAATCTAACTAAACAATATATAATGGCGATCAAAGCTCCCCGGCAACGGCGCCAAATTTGATATCACTCAAATTACCCTAAGGAGTGAATTACTCTCTCAAATAAGAGGTTCAATTGTAGTACTTAGGGATCGCATTCACGGGGAGCTAGGGAACCTAATAGATCTAATAGTTATAAGATTAAGCTAGGCTAATAGGTATAAATGCAGTAAATAAATAAAGTGAACTTGAAAGCAATAAACAAGATGAACAAGATATTGTTCATCTTGACAAGGATTTGTTTGATGGAAGGATGGTTGCTAGATCTAGGGTTTCTATTCAGGTAATCAGGATTATAATGCTATAGATGCCTAACAAGTTGCATGCATAATATATAAGAACTTCAATTCTTAGACAAATCTATAGCTGTCGCTAGTTAGACTCGTCCATTGATCTGAATGCCGACAGTATCGACCGATGTTGCTATCGCAGTGTCGGTCGATATGTGTTGCCGTCGATCGATGACTCTATAGGAGTATCGATCGATATATAGCATCAGATCGAATTTAAACTGTGTTCACCCGAGAATTTCTATTAGACCAGTTGTCGCATCGTGCCTAATAGAGTCTGAGTTTGTAGAAGATGATGTCAGGATGAAGATTAATAAATTAAACTATTCCAGTTCATGGTTCTAGTTCATGACTCTAGAAACAAGCATTAAGAACATCTTAACGATGAATATCCTAACAATGAATATCAGAACTTAGCAATCTATAGTTGGGGCTAATCCCACAACCTATCTGAACCCTATATCCAACAGGTGGATCTATTCAGACATGAAGATTGTCACAGAAATCATAGATGAATATATATAAAACTGAAATAGAATAGATATAAAACCAATGGAGTTCCAGGAGGACTCTGATAAGAGTTTCTCCCTTCTCTCCTAACTAAGAGAAACAATAGAAAAGAACTTAGAAAAGCTTAGATAGCTTGTAGCCGTCAACAATGGCTTATAAATATCATAACTATGGTTTATGGTCGTTCCAAGGGTATTATGGTAACTTGTGGGCTTCAGTCGGTTATGAAATATAGTCTGCCCACGTTCTGGCATTCATATCGACCGATATGAGGTGTATCCCATCGACCGACATGCACATATCTTCTCGACAGCCTTCTCTCGCGAGGCAGACTGACCACTCTTCAGTAAAACGGGCATAACTTCTGATCTGACCGTTGGATTGACCTCAAACCGGTGGCATTGGAAAGCTAACTCAAAGCTGTATCTTGTGTCAGACGATGGGCTCAATCGAACCATGGGAAGTTATCCATCCAGATCTAAACATCTGACGCGTCTGCGCAGTTCTGTACTTAAAGGCTCCAAAAGACACCAAAATCACCATATTTCTCCAGGACGTACCTGAACCTGTAAATAATCTAAATAGACTCCAAAACATATATAATTATCATAAAAATACATCAATACCATGACTAAAAGTGGGTCAAAATCATGGTATATCAATTTGTTCTCTTAGAACTTTGAGAGGAGACTCTTTGTGTGATGACCATAAATCTGAGAGAAACACTTGAGTGTGTGAGATTAAACACTTGAGAGTGTGAGGTTTTATCTAACCTTTTGTGTTGAGTAATTATTTCAGGAGTAAGATGTTTGGTCTTCACCGGAGAAGTATCAAGGAGAAATCCCCATGACAAACTGTCTCTCAATATTCCTTTAAATATTCTTTGAATAGTTTTGATGAGTTTGTTAGTGTGCAGGAAAAGCCAAACCGAAGGTGCAAAGAGCAAATCAAAACGACCAGAGATGTGACTGATCCAAAAAGGCGAGTACTTCAGTTTGATGTCCAAGAAATCTGTGACAACTTTGAGAAGGGAATGATGAAAGCCCTCAAGGACATCAGAAATATCCATAAGAAGAGCACATCCACACGTGCACCTGTAGCTGAGCCATCATTGTTCATCAGTGAAAAACCTAAAGGTAAATCTGAAACCCATGTTGAAGAGTTTAAAGATTTTTTAGATTCTTTACCNTATCCATAAGAAGAGCACATCCACACGTGCACCTGTAGCTGAGCCATCATTGTTCATCAGTGAAAAACCTAAAGGTAAATCTGAAACCCATGTTGAAGAGTTTAAAGATTTTTTAGATTCTTTACCCATCTTCGATGAATATGATGAAGAGCCAATTGAAAGTTTGTTTTCTTCTGACTAAAATTTTGATTTTCTTTCTATTGAATCAGAGTTTATGAATGATAATGAACAGACTATTGTAGATCTGGCCGTTTTGCAACCGGAGCATCCAAGTAGTCTTGTTTTGTCTCAACAGGTTTTTTAGGAAGAGCCACTGGACTATCCACATCAAGTACCACGTCTTGAGACTAAGAATCCCTTGGATGAAGAAAACAAACTTGGTCCAATCTTTGATGAGAAAGTACCATGCATCACATCCATCAACATGGAGAATCATCTTTGCTTTGATCCCTGTGGGAACCGAAATTCACACCGTCAATTTCCATAAAATAAGAAAACTTAGGAAAACCCTAATTTTCCAGAGGACCCGGATCTCTGCGAAAGCCAACGACAAGTAACCAAATAAATGCGAAAAATATGAAAAACATGATAAAACTAATTTATTGAGAAAGTAGATCTTATTTCGATTTCGCGTAAGAACGTTGCGATCATTACAAGAGTTTACAAAGGCTTAGGCCGCAGGGGCCGTCAGCGAGTTATCAACATAAAACCCTAAACCTAGTCAAGTCGCAGCTCGATAACAAACGACGAAAAAAGATAAGAAAAAGAGAGTTTGATTGATTTCGGACTGAACCTTATGAAAGGCTGCCTACGTACCCCTTTCGAGGATCAAGTCGAACGTAGTTCAGTTGGTAGATCTGGACAAGAGATCGAACTGCCTGGGCGAGTTTGATCTAGCAATTGAGCGCCAGTGGTAAATCGTTACCGTTTTCTACGACTCCCTCAAAGTTTTATCAAAAACGCGTTTTTAACGATTTCTCACGAAAAATCTCGATTAAATCGTATAGGTTAGGTAATGTTCGGTGTTTTTTTTAACCGTTTTCGTTTTATACGATTTCCTTGAGTTCTTTCGAGAAAACAAGACTTTACGGTTTTTATCGTAAAACTCAAACGATAAGACGGATCGAGACGAAACAAGAGACATTTCGACCGTGGTTTGGAACATGATTGTGCCAAAGGACGTATGCCTTGAATCGAGGATGTGGGAGACCGTTGGGATAATCAGCTCGACGTATGACGAGCCGAACCGGACCGGTTCAGCTTGCCGTACGGCGAGCTAGTTCGGCCGAACCAGCTCGCGGTTTATGGCAGATGCTGTTTTTTTGTGGTTTTTTGTTTAACTCGGGCGATCGTGTAATTGGTGTTTGTTTCATTTTTCCGAGATAAAGATTTCCAAGTATCTGTGGATTTCCTTTGTTTGGAAATTTCCTTTAATTTTATAAAACGATTTCTCGAGTTTTATAAAACGACTTATCGAGTTTTATAAAACGACTTATCGAGTTTTATAAAACGACTTCTCGACTTTTATAAAACGACTTCTCAAGTTTTATAAAACGACTTATCGAGTTTTATAAAATGTATTTTTATTTTTACGGAAACTTTTAGCCATTGATTCCGTCATGACCGATTTTGACACCAACAGTTAGCTCCCCAGCTCGCTAGAACCTTGAGCATCTAGTGTGAGGTTTTTGCAAGTGGTATGCCAGTTTTAGGTGAGTTAGGCGGAATTAATGGTTGGAAAGGTCCGTTGAAAGGGATCTTTCCACTCTCCAGGGAGTGGAGAGCGTTTAGGATTAGTGTTGCGCCTTGTGAAGGCTGCCTACGTACCCTATTTGAAGGGATCAAGCCTTTCGTAGTTCGTCTTGGAGTTATGGTTCGTATGACCTGTTTCCTAGCAAGACCTTTACGGTCTGGTTATGTTTATTGGACCTTTTCCGGCCTTGAGACTAGCCTCGTGGGCTGTTTGCTATGGCCGAGTGTGGCCGTTATAGTTTTCGGAACGGTCGTATGCGGCTATGAGTCCCTGCCGCTTTGCGGCTTTATTATAAATCAGTTTGCATTCTTAAGAGCGTGATTTTATTTGTATGAGTGTAGAGGGAAAAATTTGATTTGATATTGAGGGAGGTCCACGAGTTGTCGTCTCGCCTTCCTTTTCCTTTGTGGATCGCCTTATTCGTTTGCTCGTTTTTGGATGTTTAGTAAATCGAGTGAGCGTTTAGATATAGACGAAGAGACATGCCTTTAGGATCTCGATTCATGCCTTGAGACGTTAGAGACCAGTGTGTTGGGTTTAGGGCAAGACCTAGGTTTACTTTTGGATTGAGGCTATGCGATGACTAGTCTGCTTTCGTTTTGCCTGTTGTGATTTTAACCTGATTCCATACTGATTTAGAATCCGTGATAGGTTCTCGGCTTATACGATTCGTCTTGTTGGAACCGAGCATCTCACCGGGAACAATTTCTAAGTTGCCTGGAAGTGCTGACCAAAAGTTTGGATTTCTTTTATAGCGCTATTACCATTGTGTCGGGTGTTCGAGAGCTATCTCTGTGAGATAACTTAAGTTTGTTTAGGACTGTTGCGAGTTTGTTATGATCAGCATCAAACTTTTAGGTGATAGATGTTAGCGTTATTTGGGCCTTCGCGAAGGATACGTATGTTAAGAAGTTTTGTATGTTTTATAGTCGCGAATGTACTGCTGGGTCTTCCAAGAAAGTGATTTTATCGAGGAAGGTATTTGTGTAGAAAAACTGTTCTTCAGGCGTCTGCGACGTCTCGCAATGCCGAAGGACCGTGAGCTCGCGTAACTTGTTTCCCCAAAACGAAACGTTTTTCATTACGGTGCTTTGTGAAGTGTTGACCTTCCGAGATTCGTACGGCTTCAGTAGCTCTGTTACAACCGTTTTCTTACACGTCGGATTTTGTAGGCAACTTGCTTCGGAAATAGAGTGAATCATGAGAATACAGAACTTAGCCGATTTTCTCCAAGTTTGCATTATCCGTTGAATGTATTGGCTTGGCGTGAAGGTTGTATTCAGCCGCACAGCCAAGGTCGTATTTCGTGGAGGATTAGACCACGACACTTTCATGCTATCGATAAGGTTAAGTCGGTTTGTAAACTTGGCATTGAAGTGAAGCGTGATCGGGCAAGGGCCAAGTAGCGTTTGTCGAGCTTGATACGTGAATTATGCATGTGGTTGTAGAAAACGTTTTCCGTTTTAGGTTTTATTTATATGATGAAAGTTTCGTATAATCTTTCCTTCGTTCGTATGGATGCTGTTCTTTTTTACCCCAGGGACACAAAGCCTAAGAAGCTTGATGCAGACTCCGTGCGGAGTTGTTCACGAGGTAGTTTCTCAGATGTAATCGAGAGGAACGAGAGCGGATGCTCGTGGACCGCAGAATGAGATCTTTCAGATCCCTGTGCGAGGAAGCAAAGATTGGTTGTTTAGTGCCAGATCGTATAGCTTGGTTTTCACTATAAGGAAAATACTTTTCACAAAACCTGTTACGTTTATTTTTGAAAGTTGCTTCGTTATGACATGATCCTGAATATATGAAGGATTTTTGGCATAAGTGACAGGCGATGATTGACACGACGCGTGGAGATGACAATGTTTTGGCAGATTTTCGAGAAGACTTTTCCGCTTAGTCGGTGATAGTTTCTTGGAATCATTCACGGAATTTTTCCAAAGATTATTTCATCGAGATCCAGTCGCGAAACCTTCTAGCGGGTTTCTTGAGCGGAACGAATCATTTGACCAGCAATGGGATCAGTTAGTGAGAAAGTTGGTGAGAAGGGAGGACATGTTCTCTATTGCTGTATGCGTTCTCGATTTTTCTTTTTGCCGCAAATGTTCTTGATACTATTTCGTGACTCACTTGGCTTGACGGGAAATGAGAGCAATGCTTTGACGCCTAAATATTTCTCGTGTAATTTTTTTATTCTAATACGAAACTTGTTTTATCAAGTTGGGGAAGATCTTTATGACTTCGGCAAATCATCGAGTTTCACTTCTGAAGTTTCGCAGAGATTTTCTAACCGCATGATTGCGACGAAAGATGCTGTATAGTCCTCGAGGTTATTTCCCAGACGGTTTGGATCAGTCTTTTGCATTTAGACGGTTCTTAGATTTTCGTTTGCTTTTGATATGATTTTGACGAGGCGTCGTGTTGTCCGAATATTTTTCCGCTTATTTTTGCGAGAGTTTGCTTCATAGAAAGCGTTTTCTCGATGCGAGGGAAAAATGTTCGACGAAAGACAAAAGATGAGTTTCCTTTGAAGGATTGGGATGATCGGCAATCCGGGTCGATTAAAGACCATGGTGGATTGGTGATGACTTGGAGTATGTCTGATTTACGAAAATTTCTAGGAGCGAGTCGGTTTTAAGACGACGTCAGCGTCTCTAGCTCCTTCTTTCTTTTAGGAAATGAGATGAATGAGCTCAAATGCGTGGCGATCGTTTCTCGGTTGTACGAGAGATTGGATCGGTTTGCGAGTTATGCCTAAACGGTTAGAGAACAATAGATCGGGATAGACAAAAATTGCTTACGACTTAGCATGCTAGACTATCCCGCTAAATTCTAAGCTCCCTAGGTTTTACGGCAGTTTACAAGTCGTTTTCATTCCTTTCCTATGAGAAATTAGAAGTCTAATAAAATTTTCAAATCGGTCATACCTTAGTTTCATTGACGATTTGGGATTCTCTATTCTTCGTCTTTTGACTTATTCTCGTATAAATCGGTCTTCGACAAATTACCAATAAGAGTATCGGAGCGGGGAGAGGACTTAACCATCGAACTTCATGTTCTTTTTTCTTCGTACTGCTGGTTTTACTTAACCGACTAGGTGCGCTTTGTATATCGAAAAATTAATCACGTGTTTATGATTGGATGTTTTCGACTCAGCATGGCAGAGTTTTGTAAAACCGGATTGCGTTTAGAGAGTTCAAATTTCTCGTATAGTTTAGGCAACTTTGGTGTTAATTCGACTGTTGCCGTTTTTTAGACGATTGATTCAAACTTATATGAAAAACAAGTCTTTGCGGTTTTTATCGTAAAATATCGATGGAAATTCCGATTGAGAGGAAACGAGAATCGGCGCGATCAAGACTCGAGAGAGAAACTCGAGGATTGGTTCAGCTCGACGTAGGTCGAGCCGGGTGAACCCTTCCAGCTCTCCGTGTGGTGAGCTGGATGGTAAAAACCCTTTGGGCAAAGTCAGCTCGACGTACGGCGAGCTAGTCTTGAACGGTTCAGCTCGCTGTACGGCGAGCTGATTCAGCTTGGCCAGTGATATCACTCAAATTACCCTAAGGAGTGAATTACTCTCTCAAATAAGAGGTTCAATTGTAGTACTTAGGGATCGAATCCACAAGGAACTAAGGAACACAAAAGATATAATCCTAAGTGACTATGCTAGGTTGATTATGGTTTAAAAGATAAATTGCAGTTGTGAGCAATGGTAAGTTGCTCAAGAGAGTTTGGTTTAGGTTTTAAACAATAAAAGAAAATAGTTAGATTCAAGGTTACTATTCAGAAAATCAGGATTATAATGCTATAGATGTCTTTATAAGTTGCTTGCAAGATATTAAAGAACTTCAATTCTTAGATAAATATATAGCTATCGCTATTAGACTCGTCTATTGATCTCTGCTGAAAATATCGATCGATATTGCTATCGCGACATCTGCCGATATATGTAACTGTCGATCGATTACTTTATAGGAGTATCGATCGATATATCTTCAGATCGAATCGAACGTGTTCACCAAGATTGTAGACCGGCTCTCGAATCGTCCCTAGAATCTTAGCTTATACCAGATGATTTCAGGATGACGATTAACAAGTTAAATCATTTCATGATCATACTCTCTTAGCTATTCTAGAGTAAGCATGTGGGAACCGAAATTCTCCTACTGTCAACAAATCGTAAATAAGGGAACTTTGAGTAAACCCTAAATTCCCAAAGGACCCGGCTATCTACGGAACCGCACAAGAACAATTAAGAAAACGATGAACGCGAAATTGAAGTATAAATAAACAAGATTGAGAGAAAGAAGGATCTTATTCCGAATCTGCGTAAGAATGGTTACAACGAGAGTAGCCTTAGCTGCGTGAGTCGTCGTCGAAAGCCCTAACTCTAGCAATCGAAGACCGAAACCCTAGTTGAGACGCAGCTCGATAACAAAAACGGAAATATTCATAAATGCTAAGTTTGGTGGTGAAAGCTCTGAAAAACTCGTCCTTTGCTTCTGCCCTATGCCTCTAGCTTATATACTCCCTTCCTTGGCGGTTTGGTCCTTCCATTTCGCCCAGATTCGAGTTTATCGAGAATCTTGCTTTTATGTTTATCTTTCCTTTTTTCCCGTGGAAATCTTCTATTTATCTTCAAACTTGATATTTATCTTTAAACTTGACATTTATCTTCCTTCTGCAGGTAAATCGTCAAAACGTTATCGTATCTTCGGGTTAGATTTCGTTAAAATCGCGAGATGGACTTTTATCATGTTTTTAGGATCTTCTGAGCCGTTTTGCGATAAATCCGTTTTACGACTTTATACGAGACCGTTTCCTGATTCGATGACATTTTTAATAAATCGTATAGTTTAGCAATGTTCGTTGTTTCATTTAACCGTTGCCGTTTTATACGATTTCCTCAAGTTCTTTTCTAGAAAACAAAATTTTACGGTTTTTATCGTAAAACTCGAACGATAAGACGGATCGAGACGAAACGGGAGAAATTTCAACTGTGGTTCGGAATATGATCGTGTTGAAGGACGTATGCATTGAATATAGGACGTGGGAGATCGAGGCTCGGGATGATCGGCTCGACGTATGACGAGCCGAACCGGACCGGTTCAGCTCGCCGTACAGCGAACTACCCGGGCAGCATCTAGCTCGCCGTACGGCAAGCTACTCATGATTGGACTAGCTCGCCGTAAGGCGGATGCAGTTTTTCGCGGTTTTGTGCTTAACTTGGGCGATCGTGTAATCGGCGTTTGTTTTGTTTTTCCAAGATAACGATTTCCAAGTTTTCTGCGGCTTTCTTTTGTTTGGAAATTTCCTTTAATTTATAAAACGATTTCTCGAGTTTTATAAAACGACTTCTCGAGTTTTATAAAACGACTTCTCGAGTTTTATAAAACGACTTCTCGAGTTTTATAAAACGACTTCTCGAGTTTTATAAAATGACTTATCGAGTTTTATAAAACGTATTTTATTTTTACGGAAACTTTTAGCCATTGACTCCGTCGTCACCGATTTTGACACCAACAATCCCGGCACAACTCCTGCCCCTTTGTTTCTTGATCTTTAAGAGCACAGTAAGGAATCTGATTTGCTTAATTCTTTGCCTAATATGTTTCTCAAAGTCAGTTCTCATGATGTTGTTCGTTTTGGCCTTAACAAGTTGATAAATTTTTGTGTTTCAAAATCTGTTTTTGAAAACATAATTAATTCTTTCAAAGTGTTTAAACCTGATGAACTTCTTGATCAAAGATGTTTTCGAAATGTCAATGGCATCACTTCTGGAATTATTTTGACCTTTGACCAGTTCTTGACACATAGAAAATGTTTTGATCTTTTTGAAGAATCTCTTGAACTTGATTTGCAGCCGCCTGATTTCTATGCTAGAAAACCGTTTGATTCATTTGTTTTCAAAGGCATTGGCTTTGATATGAGTTCTTCTAGACATGCACTGATCACTGATGATTTTTTTGCACCTTCTCTTGACGGAATTATGATTAAGAAGTTGCTGGAACCGAAATCACTTGAAACTAAAAATGATTTTTGTGATTTTATTTTGCAGTCTAATCTTGTGTGTTCTGAAACTGATAAAACTTGGCATCTTCTGAGATCACTTCGTGATAATTGTGTTGTTTTGAGCCTTGATAATATTGTGGTTTACAACACTTTCTTTGAAAAACATCTTGAGTCTATGAAAGTTGTTTCTCAATCTGAACTTACTCTTTTGTGTTTAGATGTTGAGAAGGATATGCACGTCTTGAAAATGAACAATATTTTTGCATATCTTCAAAAGATTCTGGTCTGTAATTTCTACTTTGATGTGCATCTTGAAAGACTGAAACTTGTGCTACTTGTTCTTGGAAAAAAAATTTGTGTTTTGATTTAAACAAGTATTTATCTTGCACATTTGATCATGGTCTTTTAGTTTATTTTTTGAATATCCAGGAAAGACATGTGCATCCTCAAAGAAATGAGAGCATTGTTGTCCAAACTGGATACCTTGGAGATGTCAGCGATAGAGGTTCAGTCAGAGGATGATATCTCAACATTCAGAAGGTCGTTTGTCATGAATCCAATTTCGCTAGAAGGTCAACTCACAAAGGCTTCACTGAGGCTTGGAATCGCATGAAAAGCTTCACGGAGAAACGAGTTATTGAGTTTTCAAAACATAGGTTCTCCAGTTTGTCTATCTGCGAGTACCAGATTTCTAAAGGAGATTCAGGCCTAAGAAAGAAGCGGCCTGAGCCAAAGCCGATCATAGGATTCAAGATGAATTTCTCATGTTTTCAGAAATACCGAAACCAGGAGAAATGGCCTTGGAATTATGAAGTTATGATCCATCCACCAAAACTGGCCAGACCAAAGACAGCACAGTTTTCATCACTTAGCCAAGCACCCGGAGGTAATTCTAAAAATTCTAAATCTATTTGTGCTGATGAATCTGTTAAGCGTCATGGCAGAAATCAGGTTACATTGGACGTGCCCATTTAGCTTAAGTGTTCCCATCCATCTCTTGGCATGTTGAATTGAAAGCAAACCAAACCGAAGAGGCACCAAAGAGATCATCACTAAAGAAATTGTTGGAGAAATCAACCAGCATTAAACCAAAGGTGATCCCTCAGTCAATCCCGTGTCTAAGACAAAAGCACTGTAAGGATCATGAGTTGATTGTCTCTTCTTATCATGAAGATGTTTTGAAACCGAGAATTTCTAAGCAAAAACAAATCTTTACTTGGTTGAAAAATATTTTGCTTAAACCTTTTCATGATTTATTTTCATTAAGCTGTGCTTTGAAAGAGATATGGTGTAGAAAAAAGCAAGAATTAAAATTTCTTAGGCCAAAGAATAGATTTGATTTCGTTCATGATAAAAAGCTTTCAGATTTGGCACTGTCTCTTTCTTTTCCTAACAGTTTCACACCTTGGCCTGATTTTCAAATTGATAAACTAATTTTTGGCAATCAGTTTACTTGTTTGATGCTTGTCCACGTGCTTGATGATTATCTCAGGGGCTTGGATCCTGATTTTGATGTCTTAAGGATAGAGAAACCCTTTGATTATTTCTTTCGCAGGTTTGATATGGTTTTTCTAGTTGTTTTGAATGAACAAGGTAAGAATGATCAGTTTCCAAGGAGAGCAAGCACTGGTGAACGCCTGCAGATCTGTGTTCGTGGAACATGGAACCGGATATACTTGAGGGAAACGAGTTCAAACCTTCAAGGAAGTTTCTGTCCAAAATTTTCCTTCACTGAATTTTACATGATCTTTAATTTTGTCTGAATTATTTTCTTTTGATACAGGCAAAATAGATTTGAGGTCAAATTTTTTTCAAGAAGGAAGGAATGATGCGTCCATGGGTAGAGCACTAGGCAAAACAGACATACATTGCTAGATCATGGGAAGCAGTAAAGATATATGTTTATTGTTTGGCTCATATCTTCCAACCAACGAGACTTATACGCATGAAATACTTGCAGAATATGCTCAACCCAGTTACAGAGCTCCTCGAAGAAGAATCAGATCAAACGGTGTTAAGGTGTGGGAGTTATGCTATTTACAAATTAGGTGATCTTCAGTTCTCGCGAATTCAGACATTTGCACATTCAAGTGTAGACCGACACTTACATATCTGAGCTGGAAGAGCTAAGTGAGCTAAATAACACTCCTTTGGAGCTGAGTTAGCTAAGTGACACTAAATATGGAGTTGGTTTAGTTTCTGGGCGAAATGAGCCTTTTTCATTTCAAAGAAAAATTCATAACAAATTCAATTTGGGTCGGTTTTACACCAAATTCGACCACACCTTTGCTGATGGTCTCCTACCAATTTGCATCAAGAAATATCAACAAAAGAAGTTAGAGACGTGGTCATGCAAAGGGTCATTCAAAAACACACTTATTCTGGTCAAAAGTCTTAGTCTTTGTTTGTGTTTTCTAAGTTTCTAGTTTTCCACAAAAACCCTTATTATCCTTTGACCACATTGTACTATAAATAAGGCCTAAGAGCCAGGAAATTAATCAGATTGTTTTCCCATTTTTATGATTTTATCTCTCTTTGTTCTTTGTAGAACATTTCTTAGTTTCTTGGTGAGGTTATCTCCAAGTTTCGATCCTTCTTTTGTTGGACCGGTGCGCCACATCCGGCAACGATCGAAGTCTGGTAGTATCATTGGGCCATCCGCAACCCTTTGTGTCACCATTCAATCCACCAGTTCTCCCTTTTGGCGAGTTCATATCTCTTCAGTCCGTTTGAGTGATCCTTCCAAATTTAGGGTGTATCAGATAACGTCCCACCACCTTAACGTTGACCCCACGCACAGACCGGTCAAACAAAAGCAAAGAAAACTAGGCCCGAAACGTTCGAAGGCCGTAAACGACGAAGTCGATAAGCTACTGAAGATTGGTTCGATCCGCGAGGTTCAGTACCTCGATTGGCTTGCCAACCCCGTTGTAGTAAAAATGACAAATGGGAAGTGGAGAGTCTGCATTGACTTTACCAACCTCAATAAAGTCTGTCCGAAGGACAACTTCCCATTACCACACATCGATCGTCTGGTAGAAGCCACGGCCGGTCATGAACTATTGTCATTTATGGACGCCTTCTCCGGTTAAAACCAAATTCTCATGAACCCCGAAGACCAGGAGAAAATAAGTTTCATCACCGAGCGCGGTGATCGACCATGAATTTTACCCATTTTAGCCATGTTTTATAGGTGTTTTCATATATATTTACTATAATATAGACTCTATTTAAAGTATTTACAGGTTCAGGTACGTTCTGGAGAAATATGGTGATTTTGGTGTCTTTTGGAGGCTTTAAGTGCAGAACTGCGCAGACGCGTCAGATGTTAAGATATGGATGGAGACCTTCCCATGGTGCGATTTAGCCCATCGTTTGACACAAGATAGATCTTTGAGTTAGCTTTACAATGCCACCGGTTTGAGGTCAATCCAACGGTTAGATCAGACGTTATGCCCGTTTTACTGAAGAGTTGTCAGTCTGCCTCGCGAGAGAAAGCTGCCGAGAAGATATGTGCATGTCAATCGATGGGAGACACTTCATATCGATCGATATGAATGCCAGAACGTGGGATGACTATATTTCATAACCGACTGAAGCCCACAAGTTACCATAATACCCTTGGACGACCAGAAACCCTAGTTATGATATTTATAAGCCATTGTTGACGGCTACAAGCTAAAAACAAGTTTTTCTAAGTTCTTTTCTATTATTTCTCTTAGTTATGAGAGAAGGGAGGAACTCCTATCAGAGTCCTCCTGAAACTCCATTGGTTTTTATATCTATTCTATTTCGTTTATATATATATTCATATATGATTTCTGTGACAATCTTCATGTCTGAATAGATCCACCTGTTGGATTTAGGGTTCAGATAGGTTGTGGGATTAGCCCCAACTATAGATTTCTAAGTTGTGATACTCATTGTTAGGATGTTCTTAATGCTTGTTTCTAGAGTCATGAACTAGAACCATGAACTGGAATAGTTTAATTTATTAATCTTCATCCTGATATCATCCTGTAGAAGCTAAGATCCTTTAGGCACGTGCGATAGGCGGTCCTAATGATCTCGGTGAACACAGTTTCGATTCGATCTTATCGATCGATACTCCTATAGAGTAATCGATTGACAGCAACTCATATCGCCCGACACTGCGATAGCAACATCGGTCGATATGGCCGGCAGACAGATCACTGGACGAGTCTAACTAGCGATAGCTATAGATTTGTCTAAGAATTCAAGTTCTTATATATCATGCATGCAGCTTGTTAGGCATCTATAAAATTATAATCATGATTACCCGAATAGAAACCCTAGATCTAGCAACCATCCTTCCATCAAACAAATCCTTGCCAAGCTGAACAATTACCTCCTTCATCTTGTTTATTGTTTTCTAGTTTATTTACTGCATCATTACCTATTAGCCTAGCTTAATCATATAACTATTAGATCTAATTGGTTCCTTAGCTCCTTGTGGATTCGATCCCTAAGTACTACAATTGAACCTCTTATTTGAGAGAGTAATTCACTCCTTAGGATAATATTAGTGATATCAAATTTGGCACCGTTGTCGAAGAGCTTTGATCGTCATTAGATCTTGTTTAGTTAGATTTAGTCTAGGTTTTGTTACTGATAAATTTTTTCTTCTTTTTCAGGTACATACATCTCACTACCAGGAACAATGAAGAGAGAATTTCTAGTTCCTTCAAGGAAGGAGCCTGCTGGTTCACGCTTATCGATCGACACCCTCCAAGCAGAATCGATCGACAGCGTACACCAGACATCGATCGATAAGGCACACCATAAATCGATCGACAAAGTCTCGCTGGGAGCAGGTAAGTTTTCTGTTAACCCATATGTGAATCAGGAAGTAGTCCAAATTGAACCAATAGGTAAAATAAGCAATGCAATTAGCCAAAATAGAAATAAATATGGGACCAAAATCCCTTTTACAATCCATTCCACCTCGAATAAAGGTGAAGAAATAAAATTGCCTTTGCAAAACTACAAAACTTATGTTCCCCTGAAATCGATCGACACAGATCAAACTGTGTCGACCGATACTACCCACTCGAAATCGATCGACATAGCTCACACCGTGTCGACCGATACTACCCACCCAAAATCGATCGGCATAGCTCACACCGTGTCGACCGATACTGCCCACCCGAAATCGATCAACACGGTACATCCCGTGTTGACTGATATTGTTATCCTGAAATCGATCGACACGCCTAACCACGCGTCGCCCAATATTGTTCATCCCCCGTCGATCGACACTATTCATCTTCCGTCGATCGACACTGTTCACCACAAGTCGATCGACACTCGTTGTTGAAAATCTATCGATACGGCTCACAACGCGTCGCCCAATACTATTCTGCCAAGATCGACCGACACTGTTTGCGGAAAGGAAGAAAATTTTGACTCCAAGCTGAAACTTAAGTACATCCCTGCTATAAGTCAGCGTCTCTTTCATGGTTATCTTGACGAGCAACCGATAGTTCATATTGATATGTTTAAAGAACTAATCTGGTCCCTCTTTAATGAAGTCCCTGAAGACTACCACTTCTGCAAACTCTTTCCATTCACCCTTGCTGGAGAAACAAGACGTTGGTTCAAAGAGTTGCCACCAGAGTCCCTCAAAACATGGATTGATATCGCGGAAGCCTTCTTCAACGAATTTCTCTATGACACTCCAGAAAATCTAAAGATTGAGTCAACAACGAGATATGTGGTGGAGGATGATACTGGTGATATGACATCTACATCGGTTGACACCATAACTTCTACGTTGACCGATGCCACGATCTCTCTATCGAACGATATCGTTCACCCGTCATCGATCGATACCATGGTTTCATCATCGGTCGACACTGATCACCGAGACACTTTTCATCATGGTACTATTCATCCGACGACCGACACCACTTGTGTGGAGGCAGAAGAGGTTGACGAGCTTATACTTAAGATCGATAAGAAAGGTATCTGGTGAGACAAAGGAGGTCGTCCTTGCAACATTAAAGGACAATTGATTAATGGAGAAGAAGCAATAATTCCTGATGTGATTTCTTTTCCATAAATGGATACTTTCGATCTAAGTAGCATGTGGTATGATTGGGTAAGCGAGGACCCTTTCCAAGGTCTTCCTTATGAGGATCCCAGAGATCTTATCAAGATACTTGAGGAGGTAGTTTCAGCAACCAGACATAAATTAATACCCGCAGACCACATTCTCTGCAAGATCTCCCCCCATTCACTATCCGGAGATGCGTTTAGCTGGTTCAGTAAGCTGCAGCCAAGATCTTTAACCAGCTGGGAGGACATCAAAACTGTTTTCCTCAACAAATTTCTCTATCAAGGTGCAGCAGAGCGACAAAAGAAGCTTGACGAGATGACTAAAGCTAGTGAGGAAGAATTTAGATCTCGATTCAGTCATGAGAGGATGATTGTCTACATTGAGCCAAAGAAATAATCTGAAACCATTAGCACCCACATCAACAAGTTAGACATTCAGGTTCAACTTCCAGATGAGGGTACGCAGAGGGGTGAACTGAACAGAAAATATCTGGTCAACCATAGTCTGTTTGAGGAGGATGAACAAGATGAGTCTGGAGAATTGAGCAGAGTAGAAGAAGCTGATATTAACGATCCGTCCTCCACATCGATCGACACCAGTGCCTTAGCATCGATCGACAGTACGACTGCAGCATTGATCATGACCACCACCTCATCAATCGACACCAGCATCTCAGAATCGATCGATAAAGACTTTTGTCATCGATCGATACCACTTGAAATCCTTGAAAGTTTGATTTGTCCTCAGGAAACTGCAGACTCGACACAGAAGAGCACTGATGTATCAAATTATTCTCCTTCCCTGGATGTAAACATAGAGAATGGAGAGGATCTTGGAGATTTGGATTGAAGTAAAGAAGTTACTATAGAAGACTTCTTGGAGATGAAGGAATGGGTTGAGGATGTAGATCAGAATTTGGAGCAGAAGTTTGATGACAAACAGAATGCTAAGAGGAAAGATGGAGAGACTTCATCAAGGGCTAGCATTGATCGACACCAACCTGATGAGCTCGATCGATACCATCCCTGCATCATCGATATACATCCACCTTACGGCATCGATCGACAGTCGCCATACATCATCAATCTACATACATCCGACTGCATCGATCGACACCCACCCGATTGTATCGATCGACAACCATGGTTGGATGAACTGCCAGGATACGTAGTCAAGCTAGAACCAGTTGAGGAGATAGTGCATAATTCTGAAGCCTCACACATTACTGTCCCTAAACATCAGAGACCACCTATTTGGACAGGAGAAGCTGATGGGTTTCACAAAAGAGTGAAAAGGATACATGATCATGTTAATATTCTGGTTCCAAATGCGGTGTTTGAGGCTGAATCTCCTATCCCACCAGATAAAAGTATGGAGTTACCTTCCTATAGTGGAGTATTAGATGATCATCAGCACGTCAAAGTTTCACAGAGAGGGTTGAGATTTAGAGATGAAGTCGATAAAGCCCTAGCAGAAGAAGCATTGATCGACACTGACCAGACACCATCGATCGACATGATCAATCCACCATCGATCGACACTACCATTGGTCCATCGATCGACACCAGACGAGAATCAGAGAAAAATGAGTATGAAGTGTGTGGAAATATTTTTGATGGAGATACCACCACGCATTCAGACAAGTCTGGGGGAAAGAATGGGAGAAATTGGAAGAAGAGAAAAAGAATCAATGAAGGTTCTCAGTTATCATTGATTTTTCACTTCTCAGATGATGTCAGGAAATCCAAAGTGAGATTATACAAGTCTGTGGGAAAGAAGGGGAGAAATTGGAAGAAGCGGAAACGAACCAAAGGAGGTTCTCAATTACCATTGTCTCCTTACTTTTCAGATCATATCAGGAAATTAAGAGTGTGCAGCAGATGCTTCTCACATCCATATGAAAAGCTTAAAGCACTCCTTATTGCTGAGATGATAGACAAAGGAGAAAAGTCTATGGAGGAGGCTTTCACACAAGAATGATAAAGCTTCAGAGATTGGACAATGAGACTTGAATTGGAGCAAGTTATCATTCTCATCCGGATTGAATCAGATCTCCAGAAGTCAAGCTAATGACTAAAAATAAGCGCTGAGTGGGAGGCAACCCACTGTTAGGTTATTTTCAATATGGTTTTATTTTCATTTATTACTGATATTTTGTTTTCTAAAGATTTAAGGTTAAAAAAAATGATGAACAGGAACGAGGACACTGTAACAATCGAGCGATACTGTAGCAGAAAAATCGACCGATACTGTAGTAGGATCACTGTTCATCCAAAAAAAAATTAATTAATTTTTTTTATTAGTTATCTATTACTAACTTTAAGAATATTAGTGTTTTAGTTTTGTTAGGTAACAGGAACAGATCCAAGAAAGATGAGTTTAACTAAGAATGGATGAGTTCTGCACCAGCATCGACCGACACTTGATCAATGTCGCTCGACAGAGCATCACAAGTATTGATCGTCACTTAACTGTGTTGTTCGATACTCACATCAATGGCAGGTATACTCGCGAAAGCTTGTTAAATATTTTCCTTATGATTTATTCTCCCACCAATCTTAAACTGTATAACACTAGTAATAGTGTTGTTTAAGTCTGGGGGGAGGTTCTACTATATTGTGTGTTTAGTTAGATATTTAGAAAAGCAGACCTAAGTAGACGATTGCCATGATAATCGACTGATGAGAAACAGTCGATATCAATCGACAGTACATCACTTGTATCGACCGATGGTAACTCTTTTTCATTGATCGATACTTAATCCGGCCAGGTATATCGTTCTTACTTGTTAAATTTTGTACTTCTGCTTTATAATTTTCACCTTACCACCGACTGTGTTACACTGGGGGCAGTGTAATTTAAGTCTGGGGGATTACTAACGTTTATCTACTTTATGAGTCTTATTTCAAATATTTTCAAAAAAAAAAATTATTTAGTCAAGAAGGGGATGATGATCTATTTCGATTTTTTACTTGTCATCTAACCACTCTTTATACCAGTCTTAGATTTACTGATTGCAGAAGTACTAGAGATACTAAAGTGGATCAACCTGTCAACTATGTTTGCACTTGCTGAGAATATTGGAAGGAACGAAAGCTGACCTCCAACCTAATATTGACTTGATTTTCTTATCTTGGGGCTTGGTATACACTGGATCGGATTCCTCCTTCAGATCTGAAAGGTAAAAATCTTGGTGATTTTGGTTTCCTTCTCTCCTTCCTTTGACATCCCAAAAAGAATAATAAAAGATTGAGATGATTTCCTGAGAGGCAGAGGGAGAGGTACATTACCCATGACCCCACTATTCTAATTCAAAGGAATGATCACACATTGTGGAAGCGAGGGAGAGGTACATTACCCATGACCCCACTATTCGCCTACACTTTGTCAGAAAAAGCTACAAAAAGTAGAAAGATCAATAAGATGAACATCTGTTGTTCATTGGGATTGATATAAAAAAAAAAATTGGGATTCCGAGAAGGGAGATATAGGGAGAATGACCCCACTATTCGCCTACACTTTGTCAGAAAAAGTTACAAAAAGTAGAGAGATCAATAAGATGAACATCTGTTGTTCATTGGGATTGATAAAAAAAAAAAAAAAAAAAATTGGGATTCAGAGAAGGGAGATATAGGGAGATATCTGTTGGAGTGAGAGTCCACGTGTCCTTTGATCGATATTCCCATGATAAATCCTGCACTTTTATTTTATGCAAGAAATGAGGTTAGTAGAGGTGATTGTCAGACAAGATCTATTGAGTTGTTGACTAGGTGAATTAGGTTGCTATACTATGATATTGTATAATGTGCTTCTAAAGTTAGGATGTTTGTGATTTGGTTTGCACTACTAGACAGATGGTGACTGAGTTTTTAAAATCTTTTGAGTCCCTGCTGTTTTCAAACCTCTTTCAGAGAGACTGCCTATATGTTTTGCTTGAGGACAAGCAAAAATGTAAGTCTGGGGGAGTTGATCGACCATAGATTTTACCCATTTTTAGTCATAATTTATAGGTGTTTTCATATATATTTACTACAATATAGATTCTATTTAGAGTATTTACAGGTTCAAGTAAGTTCTGGAGAAATATGGTGATTTTGGTGTCTTTTGGAGCCTTTAAATGCAAAACTAAGAAGACGCGTCAGATGTTTAGATATAGATGGAGATCTTTCCATGGTGCGATTTAGCCCATCTCTTGCCACAAGATAGAACTTTGAGTTACCTTTCCAATGCCACCGGTTTGAGGTCAATCCAACGGTTAGATCAGAAGTTATGCATGTTTTACTGAAGAGTGGTCAGTCTGCCTTGCGAGAGAAAGCTGCCGAGAAGATATGTGCATGTCGATCGATGGGAGACACTTCATATCGATCGATATGAATGCCAGAACGTGGGCTGAATATATTTCATAATCGACTGAAGCCCACAAGTTACCATAATACCCTTGGACGACCAGAAATCCTATTTATGATATTTATAAGCCATTGTTGATGGTTACAAGCTAAAAAAAGCTTTTCTAAGTTCTTTTCTATTGTTTCTCTTAGTTAGGAGAGAAGGGAGGAACTCCTATCAGAGTCCTCCTGGAACTCCATCTGTTTTTATATCTATTCTATTTCATTTTTATATTTATTCATCTATGATTAATGTGACAATCTTCATGTCTGAATAGATCCACTTGTTGGATTTAGGGTTCAGATAGGTTGTGGGATTAGCCCCAACTATAGATTGCTAAGTTGTGATATTTATTGTTAGGATGTTCTTAATGCTTGTTTCTAGAGTCATGAAATAGAACCATGAATTGGAATAGTTTAATTTATTAATCTTTATCCTGATATCATCATGTACAAGCTAAGATCCTTTAGGCACGTGCGATATGCGGTCCTAATGATCTTGGTGAACGCAGTTTCGATTCGATCTTATCGATCGATACTCCTATAGAGTAATCAATCGACGGCAGCTCATATCGCCCGACACTGCGATAGCAACATCGGTCGATATGGCCGGCAGACAGATCAGTGGACGAGTCTAACTAGCGATAGCTATAGATTGGTCTAAGAATTGAAGTTCTTATATATCATGCATGCAGCTTGTTAGGCATCTAAAGAATTATAATCCTGATTACCTGAATAGAAACCCTAGATCTAGCAACCATTCTTCCATCAAACAAATCCTTACCACGCTGAACAATTACCTTGTTCATCTTGTTTACTGTTTTCTAGTTTATTTACTGCATCATTACCTATTAACCTAGCTTAATCATATAACTATTAGATCTAATTGGTTCCTTAGCTCCTTGTCGATTCGATCCCTAAGTACTACAATTGAACCTTTATTTGAGAGAGTAATTCACTCCTTAAGGTAATTTGAGTGATATCACGCGGCACTTACTGTTATAAAGTAATGCCTTTCGGGTTAAGAAAATGCTAGAGCCACATACCAACGATTGGTGAACAAAATGTTTGTCAACCAGCTCAGTAAAAAAATGGAAGTCTATATAGACGACATGCTAGTCAAATCGTAAAAAGCAAGCGACCACGTTTCCCAACTACGGGAGTGTTTTGATGTTCTCAACAAATTTGGGATGAAACTGAACCTGACTAAATGCACTTTTGGAGAAGCTTCCGGAGAGTTCCTCGGATACCTAGTAACAAAGAGAGGGATTGAAGCCAACCCGAAGCAGATCACGGCACTCGTAGATACCCTACCCTCGAGGTCGATCCGAGAACCGTTTTATATTACGATCAACCGACAGATGCCTCTCATTCTACAAACTCCTTAAGGGAAACAAGAAGTTCGAGTGGAACGAAGAATGTGACATTGCCCTAAAAGAACTCAAGGCCTACTTAAGCCAGCCCCCTATGCTGTCAAAACCAATCGAAGGAGAAACCTTGCTCCTATACGTGGATACCTCAGAACACGCGGTTAGCAGCGTATTAATCAAAGAAGAAGATGGGGAACAAAAACCGATGTCGACGCTGAGAAAAGATATCTTGTAATGGAAAAATTAGCCCTGGCATTCATAACAGCCGCGAGAAAATTGAGGCCTTATTTCCAGTCACACTCGGTCACGGTGATGACATCTCAACCTTTACGTACCATTCTCCATAGCCCCAGCCAGTCATGAAGACTGGCGAAATGAGCGATCGAGCTCAGTGAATATGATATTGAATACAAACCTCTAACGAGCTCGAAAGCCCAGGTCCAAGCCGACTTCGTCGCCGAGCTCGTTTCCAAACACGACGATCCGAGTTCAAATATATGGAAGTTGCACATTGATGGGGCATCTTCGAACTGAGGATCGGGAATCAGAATACAGCTTGAATCTCCGACCGGAGAATTGATCGAACAATCATTCTGTCTAGGATTTAGCGCCTTGAAAAAAGAAGCCAAATATGATTTCCTGATCGCTGGACTATGACTCACTCAAAGCATAGGAGCCCGAGAAATAAGCACCTTCAGCGATTCACAACTAGTTACTAGCCAGTTTCATGGGGACTACGAAGCTAAAAAAGAGAGAATGGAATCTTATCTCGCAGTCTTGCAAGATATCATAGTACAATTTGACAAATTCGAGCTCACAAAATACCCCGAGGCGAAAACACATCCGCTGTCGCCCTCGCCACGCTGGCTTCCTCCAGCCCCACGCTTAACAGAGTAATACCGGTAGAGGGGATTGAAAAACTTAGCATAAACGTCCCATGCAAAAGACTAACGGGAATATTCCCCACCAGATAGGAACAATCATCACCAGAAGCATAGCCTTAAATCCGACTCAAAATACCCTTGATGAAAACTTCTCAAGACAATGATATCGGTACTTCAATGAGACAAACGAGGAGCCAGACATCTAAAAGGACGGAAACCTCATCTACCTCCCATGAAGAGGCAGACCATGAGCCCAACGACGCGGCACACACAACCTTCCAGAAAGATCTCGAAAGCTGACCTGATTGGAGGATTCCGATATACAATTATATCAGCAAATGCGAGCTTCCTGCGGACAAAGGGGAAGCTAGGAAAAAAAAAGCCCGGAGCTCGCTATATTCCATCATGGAAGGAAAAATATATAATCAAAGTCTAGGAGAACCCTACCTGTTGTGCGTCTCCCCCAAAGACGCCTTCATGCTTCTAAAGCAAACTCACGACGGATCGTGTGGAAGTCACTCCGGCGGGAGATCCTTAGCCATCAGAATCAAGAAACATGGATACTTTTGGCCGACTATCGCCAACGACTGCGAGCAATTCTCGCTGAAATGCGATAAATGCCAGAGATATGCACCGATAATACACCAGCCCACTCCAAAGCTCTCATCGATATCATCACCATATCCCTTCATGCAGTGGTCCATGGGCGTGGTCGGACCGTTAGTTCCCTCCGGAACGAAGAAATTACGCTTCCTCCTAGTATTAACCGATTATTTCACTAAATGGATCGAAGCCGAAGCATATCCCAGCATAAAAACTGAGAAAGTAGTCAACTTTGTTTGGAAGAACATCGTGTGCCGAGATGGTTTACCATACAAAATAATAACCGATTACGGCTCGCAATTCATATCCAATGCTTTCACTGCCTTCTGCGATAATTGGAAAATAAAATTGAAGACGGCAAGTCCGCGATACCCGAAATGCAACGGACACGCAGAAGCCGCGAAAAAAACCATAATGAACAACCTCAAAAAGAGACTCGGCCTCAAGAAAGAAAGGTGGGGGGAAGAACTACACGGTTTTTTGTGGGCATGTAGAACAACAACACACACCGCGACACAAGAAACACCTTTCTCCCTCTCTTACAGAGTCAAAGCTGTTATCCCGGCTGAAATTGAAGTACCTAGTCAGGATGCAAACTGTGTCCGGGTAATGTCGAACTCAACGAAGACTTACTTATCGATCAACTAGACAAGATCGAAGAATGACGGGGGAAAACATCCGTCCGAATAAAAAACTATCTACAAGCCGCATCCCGTTACTACGATTCTCACGTAAGAGACCACTCTTTCTGCGTTGGCGACCTATTATTACGAAAGGTCTTTGACGGAACCAAAGAAGAAGGAGTTGGAAAGTTAGGAACGAGATGGGAAGGACGTTATAAAATAACCAAGGAAACAAGAACCGGCATTTACGGACTGCAAAAATGTAGAACCGGCCGACCATAGATGAGGCCCTGGAAGGCCTATAAACTCAAGAACGGTTCAACAAGAGTAAGCCCTGGCTGCGTGAGCCGTCGGCGAGATTCCTAACCCTATCAATCTAAAACTATAATCCTAGTTGCGACTCAGCTAAATAACGAAAACGGGAATATTCCTAAATGCTAAGTTTCTGGTGTTGAAAGCTCTGAAAAACTCATCCTTTGCTTATGTCTTCTGCCTTCTGCTTTTATACTCCCTCTTAGGCAGTTTAGTCCTTCCATTTCGCCCAGATTCGAGTTTATCGAAAATCTTCCATTTATCTCGATCTTTCCTTTTTCCCGCGGAAATCTTCTATTTATCCTCAAACTTGACATTTATCTTCAATTTTGACATTTATCTTCTTTCTAGGAGAAATCATCAAACCGTCATCGTATCTTTGCGCTGGACTTCATTCTAAAGTCGCGAGTAGGCTTTTATCGCGTTTTAGGTCTTTTCGAGCTGTTTTGCGATAAAACCGTTCTACGACTTCAGACGAGATCGTTTCCTGATACGATGCCGTTTTAAAATAAGTTTCTCGAGTTAATCGTAAAGTATGGAAATGCTCGATGTTTCGGTTAATCGTTACCGTTTTCTATGATTTACTCGAGGTTTTACTAAAAACGCGATTTTTACGATTTTTTATGAAAGATCTCGAGTTAATCGTATATTAAGGCAATGTTCGGTGTATTAACCGTTGCCGTTTTATACGATTTCCTCGAGTTCTTTCGAGAAAACAAGACTTTTACGATTTTTATCGTAAAACTTGAAGACGGATCGAGACGGAACGAGAGACGTTTCGACCATGGTTCAGAGCATGATCGAACCAAAGGACGTATGCCTTGCGTCAACGACGTGGGAGATCGAGGCTTGGAACGGTCAGCTCGACGTACGGTGAGCCGAACTGGGTTGGTTCAGCTCGCCTTACGGCGAGCTGAACCAGCTGGTCCGGGACCGACCAGTTCGCCGTACGGCGAGCTGAGCCGGCTGGTTCGGCTTGTCGTACGTTGAACTTGGTTCAGTCGAACCTGCTTGCGGTTTACGGCAGATGCGGTTTTTTGTTTAACTTGGGCAATCGTGTAATCGGATATTGTTTAGTTTGTTCTTCCAAGATGAAGATTTCCAAGTTTTCCGCGGATTTCCTTTGTTCGGAAAGTTCTTATATTTTTATAAAACAACTTCACGAGTTTTATAAAACGTATTTTTCCTTTCGCAGAAAGTTTTGGTCATTGATTCCGTCGTACCGGTTTTGACCCCAACAGTTATCCCCCCAGCTCATAAGAATCGTGGAGTTCTTTCGTAAAGTTTAGTAGAATTAGGCGGAACTTAATGGCCAAAAGTCCAAAGGTGAATAGTAAAATATTTCCTTATAAGTATATAGAGTAAATTTTCAAATTCTTTACTCACTTTCTTCCATGACTTATCTAAGGTTCAAGAAGTTTTCTCCCTTCCTTTCCCTTTGAATCTCTTTCCCTCATTGTTACTAAACATGTTTTCAAAAAGAAGAATTTGTTCCGAAACCAGTTCTGATCGTCAAAGCTCCGAAGGAACGAACTCGCGCCCTCGAGTAGTAGTTCCGAAGGAGGAGCCCTCATTTCCATTGGTCGACTCGAGAGACCATGAGGCGTATTGGGAGATTGAAGGCGAGTTGAGATCAACCAGACCTGGAACATGGGTTCCACCTTCGTTCGATGCCAACCATACTCCCGAATGCCCGAGTTTGGTTTGTCCCAATGGTCTTGAATCCATTCGGGAGTTTTGCCGAGTTCCAGAGGCGGTTGAGTTTCACCTTCCACTAGCCGGAGAGAGTGAAAAGGTTGCGCCTGATGGTTTCTTTACGTGCTATGATGTATTTCTAATGCAATGTCATATGTGGTTTCCGATTCCGGAGATCATTGTTTGATACCTTCACCGACTGGGGCTATCAATCAGCCAATTGAACCCACGCAGCTTGCAACAACTCATTGGTCTCTTGACATTTTGTTATGAGCGGGAATAATCCTTAGCGTTGATCATCTTGAGGGTTTACTGAAGCCCGACGAGACGACACGAAGGATTAATGTAATGCCTCGTAAGGAAATAGTCACTGGTTGCATGTCGAACTACCCTTCTTGGAAGAAGAACTTCTTCTATGTTCGTATAGATAGTACATCAGTAGAGGAGGACTGCATTCCCTTTTTCGTGACCGCATGGGGTTGAAAAGGTATGTGATCCGAGTGCATATGATTTTTTAGAAAAATTTTTTTTACTCATTCGCTTTTGTCTTCTGCAGAGACCAATCCTCTACCTCCGTTTCCAGAGGATTTTTCAACTGTTACTGCTTTGCTTCAAGAATGATCGCAGCACCGAAGCCCGTCTTGCTTAGTTTCGCGCGGACATGGCGGAAAAAGAATTTGCTCGTCTTCGGGTGGAGATTGAGGCCAACCCTGCTGAAGAATGGGTTAAGAGGGAGGTCGCTTGCGTAAAGAGCGAATGCATGGTTAACTCTCGCCGTTCTAAGGAGCTTTCTGACCAAAGAGGTCGTCGTGCTTGCCGTGCAGGCAAAAGAGAGGTTCCTGAGGAAGCGAGGGTCCGTCGTGAACGATTTGCGGCCACCTACTCAAATGTCAAGGTTGCCCAATGGGCCAATGGCGATTATCTCGAGTGTCGCGGTGTCGTTTACGGGTTGTCCCTTACACAAAATGAGGGCTACTCGTATGCCAAAGAGTTTCTCGCGCAGATGGAGCGTTTGGATCGGAAGAGAGATATGCAGCCCGAACTCTTCGATCTCAGGGCGCGTATGTGGGAGCAATGGACTCCTATTGTTGTGTAACCAGATTCAGTAGAGGTCGGACCAGAGATCCCAGATGTGAGCGGAGAAGTTGATCGACCGTGGATCGATGCTAATCTTGGCCAAAGCTCGGCATCCGGGTTTGATGATTTTGATGTATAATGTCTTTGTTTCATGATATTTCTGTTGTGTGTATCGGGACTGGCCGTTGGTGGCTTTGAATCCCTGCCGCTGGGCGGCATGTATTTGAATTAATAAAAATATTTTCTAAGTATGAAATATGCGTTTCAGTGTAGATGTAGAGGGAAGAATTCGAGTTGTCGTCTAACTCTTGGTGTAGATCGCCCGGCTCGTTTACTTCGGAGTGTTTCGATTTTCGCGAGTGTTTAGATGTGGGCGAAGAGACATGCCTTTAGGATCTCGATTCATGCCTTGAGATGTTAGATACCAGGGTGCTGAGTTTAGGGCAAGACCTAGGTTTACTTACGGATTGAGGCTATGCGATGACTAGTCAGCTTTCGTTTTGCATGTTGTGATTATAACTTGATTCCATACCGATATAGAATCCGCGATGGGTTCTTGGGTTATACGATTCGTCTGGTTGGAATCGAGCATCTCACCAGGAACAATTTCTAAGTTGCCCGGAAGAGCTGACCAAAAATTTGGATTTCGTTTATAGCGCGCTATTTTATCCTAGTCGGATGTATGCGGACCAGTGGGTCGGTGCATTTGTTTGTGATTTTATAGTCACAAACGGACTTCTGCGAAATATTTTTCTAAGACTTTAGGCGACGTCTCGCCGGTTCTTTTCGAAAATATTTTGGTGTATAAGTTTTATCGAAACGATTAAGTAGTGTTACTGCGGAAGTAATTTCTGGATGTTTGGAATTTCTTTTTAAGCTTTTCGATAGCAGAGAGATTTAATAATATTCTAACTTTGTCTTTATTAAAAAGTTTCAAAAAAAGTTTCAAAAATTTTGATTACAAAGCGAATGTTTTTAAAATTGGGAGTATACGAATACTTGTATACGTACCCACTCCCCCCCCCCCCGGTTTTGGAAAGGGGGATAGCTGAACTCGTCTTTAGGCGAGCTGAGCTGCCTACGTATTCTTTTTGGAAATCAAGCCATCTCGTAGTTCTGATTGTTGGTGCGAATGTTCTTACTCGGCTGTCGAAGACTTATCGATCGCTTTAGTTGCTGGATCGGTGTCTTGTTACGGGTTTGTCTCCTCCGGTTGGGTAGAAGCAATGGGTTCGGGATCTTGCTGCTTCTCGACCGTTGCTGACTTGGGGTCGTTTTCCGCGGGTGGCGGTGTTAACTTCGCCCGTTTTGGTTTGACGATTGCGACCGTTAGTTGCCTTAGCTTATGTTCGGCTAAAAAGCATGATCGCGATTGTCGCTGGCATCCCCAAATTTCCGCGACTCCCATAGGGGTCGAAAATTTGATGCCCAAGTGGTACGTCGATAGACCCGCCTTTATGGAGTTTATCCACGGCGTGCCCATGATCACGTTGTAGATGGCTGGGCTATCGACGACTGCGAAGTTGACGAATTTCCGTCACTTCTTTAGCGGCGACCGGAAGTCGGATCGATCCTACGGTCATAGCCGTTTCGCCGGAGAAACTGGTCAACGGCTTTGTAATTGGCTCGACCTCTGATAAATCGATTCCCATGCGCACCAACGTGTTGCGGAAAATTACGTTGACGGTGCTTCCGGTGTTGACCAGGATTCGAGCGACTTCTAAGTCGCTGATGACTAAGTCGATGACAAGAGGATCGGCGTGCGGTTGATCGATGCCGCCGGTTTCTGAGTCATCGAAAGAGATGACTCCCCTTGGAGTGTTATCCGATGGTACCTAGAAACTTGAACCGGTTTCGGCTTTTCGTTGGTAGGACTTGATGGATGAGATGGTATCGCTGTAATATTGCGATTCACCGATGATCATATAGATCTTTCGGCGGTTAGCGTCGTTACCTTTCTCATCCTATCTTCATCCGCGTTTCTCGCCCGACTGGTTTCCTTGAGGTGGAGTTTCCGCTCGCGAGTTCCTATCATTTTTTGGGGACGATCTGAATCGCGGATGAGGTCCTTTATGCTAGATACCTCGGAGAGTTCTCTCACGAGCAGTTTTGCGGCAAGTCTGGCGCCGAGAACCTTGCAGTTCACGGTAGAGTGCCCGCGCGTTTGGTTGAGATCGTAGAAGGAATTTTCGTCGTAATTACGATTCCTTGTCCACTTGTTCCCCGCAGTTCGCCCTTGTTCCGATCCGGAATTGATGGCATAATTGTGTGCCCCTTGGAGATCTTGCCCCTCGTGATGGACGAATTTGTCGTTACGAGAGTTTTTCTTTTTCAGCTTTTGCTCGGACGCGATATCCTTTGCGGAAGACTTCGCCGTCTGATGCTTTTCGGACAGGATTTTCGTCTCCTCCTCGATGGTTATGTAATCGGTAGCTTTGTGGAGCGCGTCTTGGATTGTTCTTGGTTTTTCGAGAGTTATCTACTTTCGAAACTTCGACTTGAACCAGAGCAATTTTCTTAGCGCGTCGATGGCGGCTTTGTCGCTTATTCTGCTAACCCTAGCCATGACGAGTTTGAATTTACTCATGAAGTCGCGAAAGGATTCGTCTTCCATCTGCGACAAGCTCCAGAGATCAGCGTCGGAAGTTTCTGATTTATAAACATCGAGTACTGCTTCGGGAATTTGGAAGCAAGCTGGCGGAAACTGCCGATTGAATTCCGCCTAAGTTTGGCGAACCACTCGAGCGCTTCTCCTTATAGGTTTTTGACGAAAAGACGGCAGTAGCCTGCGTCTTTTTCGTTATCCATGAGCTTGGCTCGTCCCATGGTAATCTGGAAGGCCTGCAGATACGCTTTGGGATCAGCCGTTCCATCGTAAGTTGGCACCTTGAGTTTTCCTGGATCGGGTAGCTTGACCTCGGTGATGCGAGCCATAAAAGGCGTTTTCCGAGATTCGTATAGCAGCCGGTCGATTTCGGGTGTGGTGCTGGTAGCATGGTGAATTTAAGATTTCACCGCTTATACCGCTGCGGCTGTTTTAGTAATGTAATCGCAAGGATCGCGGATCTCAGTTAGGTCACCAGCAGTTTTCCGACCTCATCGGCGTTTGCTGCGAGTAACTGAGACCGTTCCTCGGCTGTTTTTGCGGGTTGCGCAAAATAGAGCTCCTCCTCGTCTCCAGTAAGAGAACGCTCGGGAGAAGACTCCGGCAGAGGGCTGCAAGTTTTCCTTCTCCTAGGATGGACATCCGCGTCTACATCCGACGAGTCGGATTGGTTGCTCGTTTCCAGGTTAACCCTTTCGATGCCATCTTCCTCGGTCTCCTGTCTGAGAGTAGGAGATTTGTCCGATTCGTTTAGCGTCGCATCAGGGTTATCGTTTTCGGAGTCTTTCTCCGGTAAATTACCCTGCTCGTTTCAGGGACGAATCACTCTGGTTTTGGCAGTTAGGGTTTCGAGCTGTTTTGTGTGTGAACCAATGAGCTTTTCTTGCTCTTCCGATTTTTTATTAAAGTCGGAGAGCATCTTTTCGATGGTCTCGGCATTAGCATTTGTAGCGTTGGCCGCGAACACATCTTGTGTTGGTGGTGTTTTGTCAACGTTATCGCTTTCGTCGTGAGTTTGGTTGTCCCCAGTCATCGTTTCTTGATTGAGCGTGCTGCAGCTTGAGTGTAAGATAAATCCGACCCCCACCCCTCCTTCTAGCTCCAAACTGTGGGAACCGAATTCACCTCTGTTAAGATTACGTAAATTTAGGAATTTAGAGTAAACCCTAATTTCCCAGAGGATCCAGCTATCTGCGGAACCGCACACAAGCAATCAAGAACACGATTAATATGAATACGTAAAAATATGTAAAGAAAAACGAGATTGAGAGCAAAAGGATTCTTATTCTGAATTCGCATAAGAACGGTACAACAAGAGTAAGCCCTAGCCATGCGAGCCGTCGGCAAGATTCCTAACCCTAGCAATCTAAGACTAAAACCCTAGTTGAGACACAGCTCAATAACGAAAACGGAAATATTCCTAAATGCTAAGTTTGTGGTGGTGAAAGCTCTGAAAAACTCATCCTTAGCTTCTGTCATCTGCCTTCTGCTTATATACTCCCTCTTAGGCGGTTTAGTCCTTCCATTTCGCCCAGCTTCGAGTTTATCGAGAATCTTCCATTTATCTCGATCTTTCCTTTTTTCCGCAGAAATCTTCTATTTATCCTCAAACTTGACATTCATCTTCAATTTTGACATTTATCTTCTTTTTGCGAGTAAATCGTCAAACCGTCATCGTATCTTTGGGCTGGACTTCGTTCTAAAGTCGCGAGTAGGCTTTTATCGTGTTTTAGGTCTTTCCGAGCCGTTTTGCGATAAAACCATTCTACGACTTTAGACGAGATTTTTTCCTGATACGATGCCATTTTAAAATAAGTTTCTCGAGTTAATCGTAAAGTTTGGCAATGTTCGATGTTTCAGTTAGTCGTTGCCGTTTTCTACGGTTTACTCGAGATTTTACTAAAAACGCGTTTTTACGATTTTTTATGAAAGATCTCGAGTTAATCGTATAGTTAGGCATTGTTCGGTGTATTAACCGTTGCCGTTTTATACGATTTCCTCGAGTTCTTTCGAGAAAACAAGACTTTTACTATTTTTATCATAAAACTTGAACGGTAAGACGGATCAAGACAAAACGAGAGACGTTTCGACCATGCTTCAGAGCATGATCAAACCAAAGGACGTATGCCTTGTGTCAAGGACGTGAGAGATTGAGGTTCAGGTCGGTCAGCTCGACTTCGGCGAGCTGTTTTGAAGTGAACTGCTCGCCGTACGGCGAACTGAACCAGCTGGTCCGGGTCTGAACAGTTTGCCGTACGGCGAGCTGAACCGGATGGTTCGGCTCGTCGTACGCTGAACTTGGTTCGCTCGAACCTGCTCGCGGTTTACGGCGGATGCGGTTTTTTGCGGTTTTTTGCTTAACTTGGGCAATCGTGTAATCGGAGATTATTTCGTTTGTTCTTCTGAGAAGACGATTTCCAAGTTTTCCGCGAATTTCCTTTGTTCAGAATATTCTTAGAGTTTTATAAAACAACTTCACGAGTTTTATAAAACGTATTTTTACTTTTGCGGAAAGTTTTGGTCATTGATTCCGTCGTACCGGTTTTCATCCCAAAAACCACCATGCGTACGTATCCCTCCCAGTTGTGCATCTTATCTAATAGAGGAANCACGAGTTTTATAAAACGTATTTTTACTTTTGCGGAAAGTTTTGGTCATTGATTCCGTCGTACCGGTTTTCATCCCAAAAACCACCATGCGTACGTATCCCTCCCAGTTGTGCATCTTATCTAATAGAGGAAGATTGCAATCTCTCGATCTAATACCATGCCAAACGCCAGCCAATCGCTCGGGATCATCAAGGAGATTGCCTTCTGCCTTGGAACAAACAGCCGGCGAAGACATTTCATCCCTCCCCGGCGGGAGATGATTGCGATCAACCCGCGAAGTGCCTTCTCCGCTACCTCTATCAGGAGAAGAAGCCCTGGGAAGCAACGAACGAGCTTGGGGAGAGTATGTCCCCAAGAATACGACGTCGAGTTCGAGCTCTCATGGTGCCGTACGGCGAGCTGAACCGGATGGTTCGGCTCGTCGTACGCTGAACTTGGTTCGCTCGAACCTGCTCGCGGTTTAAGGCGGATGCGGTTTTTTGCTTAACTTGGGCAATCGTGTAATCGGAGATTATTTCGTTTGTTCTTCTGAGATGACGATTTCCAAGTTTTCCGCGAATTTCCTTTGTTCAGAATATTCTTAGAGTTTTATAAAACAACTTCACGAGTTTTATAAAACGTATTTTTACTTTTGCGGAAAGTTTTGGTCATTGATTCCGTCGTACCGGTTTTCATCCCAAAAACCACCATGCGTACGTATCCCTCCCAGTTGTGCATCTTATCTAATAGAGGAANCACGAGTTTTATAAAACGTATTTTTACTTTTGCGGAAAGTTTTGGTCATTGATTCCGTCGTACCGGTTTTCATCCCAAAAACCACCATGCGTACGTATCCCTCCCAGTTGTGCATCTTATCTAATAGAGGAAGATTGCAATCTCTCGATCTAATACCATGCCAAACGCCAGCCAATCGCTCGGGATCATCAAGGAGATTTCCTTTTGCCTTGGAACAAACAGCCGGCGAAGACATTTCATCCCTCCCCGGCGGGAGATGATTGCGATCAACCCGCGAAGTGCCTTCTCCGCTACCTCTATCAGGAGAAGAAGCCCCGGGAAGCAACGAACGAGCTTGGGGAGAGTATGGCCCCAAGAATACGACGTCGAGTTCGAGCTCTCACGGTATCAACGGTACCATCGCGAGTTCGACTTTCGACAGACTCAGCGGAGTCATCTCGGGTGGCCTGGCTCCCAGCTATCGGGATAGCAATGGTCAAGGGATCGACTAAAATCTCGGGAGTTCAAACCCGCGGCCTCGAGCGCGAGGCTTCCCCTCGGGGAGACTTTCGAACTCTCTCCAACAGTACAGCCTCGGGGTTTGTGCTCGAACCTTCTAGAGAAGGACTCCTTTTCCTCGTCCCTGGAAAAGACGACGATATCAAAGAGTTTCCTAAATCGAATATCGACCAAAATCACCAAGGGAAAATAGATCACTACGACGAGCACCAATTGGACGATCCGGGTTCACCAGTTCGATAGGTTTAGCACGACCTTGCTCTGGAGGAAGAGCAAGAGCGCGTCGAATACGGTCCACCGAGAAAGCAAGCCAACGAGACCGACCCCGATGTAGCACCTCCATCAGACCTCGGAGCTCGGGAGTCATCGTAGCACTTGCGAAAAGTTCTAAAAATCTCAGGAATAAACAAGAAACCGATAAACTAAAAACTCCCATGGTTGCAGAAGTGAGATGAACCTATATCATTTGACCAAACCCGAGGGATCCGGCTAAAATCGATGTCGCTGACAGTCGCTGGACTTATCTGGAACACGAAGAACTTCTCCCTCCATCCCTCATCCTTATTGGGAATGCCTTCAATGACGGTACGACCGTTGCGAGGAGAAAGAAGCATAGTACCAGGAAAACGACTGTTGATTTTTATGGCACAGAGTTGCCTCAGCTCCTCCAAACCAAATTTGAGACCTTCCTATTGAGCCCAAACCCGTAAAGCCAGAAAGTAACGGAAGAAGTTGGGGCACATACAGGTAAAAGCCATCCTCATTACAAAAAGAGCCTCAAGAAGGAAAGGAGGAAGCGGAAATGACAAATCCACAATCTCCGGGCCGTACATTTTCTGGAGTTTCTCTGGTCTGGGGGAGATCGATTTCGACACTATAGGGAACTCCCCAAAGCTCGTGGATAGCCTCGAGATCTTTCCCTTCAAAAATCAAAGGAGGATGCGGACTGTATTTCTCGGAAGTCATCGGAATAGAATCGCTGGAAGAAATAATCAGAATAAGCGAAGAAGAAGAAGTTAGCAAAAGTCGCCGAATTAGACTTCTCGGTGGAAAGATTAGTTTACTTAAACTAATCCAAAAATGGTTTTAAAAGCGAATGACGTCGATAAAACGATCCTAACCACACGATCTGAGAAAGTGGCCGACAAACCCATTGAGAACGATCCACATGGCGTCCCATTCTACGAGATATGCGACGATGTCGTTCAAGCTATTAGGCAGTTCACCCTTTCAGTTTCTTCTAAATTAAAAGGGCTGGAGGCAAATGGTAGACCCAATTCCGACACCGGAAAGATGGGCACAGGCCCAAGCATCAATAAATGAAAACGAGCCCTCACCGAAGACAAATGCCGTCGGGATCTTTACTGGACCCAATTTCAGATAGCAGAGGAACGGGCCTAAGCCCAAACGCTAACAAAGTCTCGTTCAAGCCTAAAGATAGGAGACGTCGAGGTCATGACTCCGTAGATCGTGGCAATGGTTGAGAATTATCCGCAAGATATTTCATTATAAAAGGAGGAGGAAACAAGACGAGAGGGGACATTGAAAACCCTAGAGCTTACACACTACCACACATCGATCTCGTTTACTCACTCATTGTCCTCTTTAGTTCGATCTTGTTGTTATTCTCTTTCGATCTCAAGTCATTTTTTGTATTCAATCCATTATCAATAAAGTCCATTTTTGTCAACCGATTTCTGAATATATCGTTGTGATCTAAGGACATTGTTCCCCACTTCTTTTGTTTTCCCTAGATTAAACCCATAATCACCATCAAATACTTAGTGTATATTTTAGGATCTACACCCCCCCCCCCCGTCTTCTCTTCTTTACAACCAACCATGGCTTCAGAAGGATATACCGCGGCGGAAAAGGGCAAACAAACTGCTACCTTCTCAAAGAACTCTGAACGGAAACGCATCAGAGCACCGGATTTCGACACAACATCTCTGATAGAGGAAAATTCTCTCACTCTCATTGGAAGAAACACCAACGCAAAGGAACAACCAGTTGGCTCTCTGCTCTCTTCCCTCCCAAGGAACTGGTCTTTAAGAGGAAAAATCACAGGCTCTGGCCTTGGTTTGAACTGCTTCCAACTCAGATTTGAACTTCAAGAAGATATGCACAAGGTCCTCACAAACAGACCTTATCACTACCATCACTGGATGGTGGTTCTGCAGAGGTGGGAAGCAGTCATCTCACCGACTTTCCCATCAAGATCCCGTTCTGGATAAGACTTCAGGGGCTCCCGCACCACTTCTGGCATGAGAAGATGATCCACAACATCGGTCAGGAATTAGGGCATATCGAGTCCTTCCAAATCTCAATGAAAGCTGCAAAAGTTAGGGTCTTTGTCGATGTCTTTAAACCCCTAACTGTAGATCCTGTAACTGAGTTTGATTCGGGTGAGAAACTCGTGGTCTCGCTGGATTATGAGGATCTCAAGTCTCACTGCTCTATATGTTACATGATGACACACTCTGCAAATGAGTGTCCTACCTCAAGATCCCATGTGTTGAAGGTATCGCGAGAAGACGCAGACAATGATACCAGATCCAAGCTTAATCAACCTGAAAGAACAAAGGAACCTTTTCATCAGCACATTTATAGATATGGGATACCTTTTGGAAGTAGACTGCCACCACCAGAGATAAGGGGCCAACCTCTGAAGAGCAAGCTTGCTCCATCAAGGAAAACGCAGGAGACTAGTCCTCCACGTACACTACAAGGAAGACCAAAGTACACTAAACGTTCTGAAAACTTCTACACCCACAGGAGTCCTACAGGGGAGCGTGGAAACCGACACCCTCAGCTTCGATGAAAAGAAAAGGAGTGCCCTGTACCTTATGCTTCACCAAGAAATCGGATAGCTGTCACCAATAATCCTGAGGAGCTCCCGATACCTCCACGGCGATCAGACCACCTCTTGGTAGAAATCTGGACCTTTGTGATTTCGAAAACCTCAGAAAATTCCCACCAGAGAAGAGGTTATATCGGACCTGATTGATGTGACACAAAAAAATATAAACGGGGAAATAAGTCAGAAAGCGAAGCACGTCACCTACGGGTTATACAAGGAGAAGAAGACAACCTGATGTAAAGAACAGCGGAGGGTATAATTACAGCAGCTACTCAAAGACTTTTGACGGATGATCCCCCACAACCTAAACCTTCAGTTTTCGATAGACTGGATAATTCAATGTTGATATCCCCTCCACCCTCTGTTTTCAACAGACTGGAACCCCCACCTCTGAATACTACGTCGGATCCCCCAGCTCTCCATGGCTCTCCGAGAAGAGCTACTACAAACCCCCCTAGCACCAAGAAAAGGAGGAGAAGAACAGGTCCTGGACCAAGCCCTAGAGCCCTTATGGGCCCTTGCTCAAGAAAAAGAAACCTAGCACAGGATTCTCATGCGTCTCACTCAAGACACTGCTTCCCTTTTGCTTCTCCAATTCAAACACAGACAGCAAGGGAGACCCCTGTGAGGGCCTCAATACCTACAACAACTACAAACAGGAGATCCTCTAGCAATGGTTCTCGACAACAGGGTTTTCACATCTTTCGTCCACCTCTTCCTTAGTCGTTTTGAGCTAGAACTGTTGTGGTATTGGGAACCCACAGACAGTCCAGAGGCTCAAAGATCTAAATGCTAAGTTTTCCCCTGATATCATCTTTCTCTCTGAAACAAGAAACGTCGATGACAAGGTCCTCACAGAACTGGAACCATTACACTTGGACTCTCACTTCTTGATTTCTCCATCTCCCACAATTGGAGGAGGGCTGGCTCTTCTTTGAAAACCAGAGATTGATATTCAAGTACTTCAAACCAACACTTCATTGACACTCTGATCTCGTTCAAGAACGTTTCCTTCCATAGCACGTTTGTCTACGGAGCTCCGGAGATACCTAATAGACAGAGTGTATGATATCAGCTCTCAACATTATCTGAGACTAGGGACCAGTCCTGGTTTATAACTGGAGATTTCAACAAAATTATCAATAACTCAGAAAAGTCAGGGGGTAGGGAAAGACCTGAAAGCTCCTTTAGCGCATTCTGATACTTCCTATCATCTTGTGACCTGTTTGATCTAAAAAACTCATGTAACTTCTTGTCTTAGAGGGGCCAACGTCACACCCACCTAGTTCGTTGCCGACTGGACCTTGCTATGGCCAATAGCTCTTGGATGGATCTCTTTCCAAATGGACGCTCTCACTATCTTCCTTTCGAAGGATCCGATCACAGACCAATCCTGTCAACTTTTGATAACAAAAAGAAAATGCCACAACGCATTTTCAGATATGATCGAGGATTGAGGGATAATGAGGAGGTCAAAGATATTATTGATAAAACTTGGAATGAGTTCCCCAACCTTTCGGTGGCACACAGGATTAGCAACTGCGGAGGGGCAATTGCGGCTTGGAGTAAACTTCACTATGTTAATAGGCAGAAAGAGATCGTAGAACTGCGCAAAAAACTGGATATGGCAATGACGAATCCAATCGCAGACGATCTTCTGATCTCAGCTACAAATCACAAACTACTCCATGCATATAAAGGGGAGGATGAGTTTTGGAAGAAACGTAGACGTCAACTATGGCTCACACTTGGAGACAAGAACACAGGATATTTCCACGCCTCTACAAAAAGCAGACGAGCACGCAATAGACTCACACTAATTTAGGATCTAAATGGAACGCATGTGTTTGAAGATGATCAACACTACAAGAAAAATGGGTTTTAATAGCATACCAGAATAGCGTTTTTTTACGATTA
Source organism: Eruca vesicaria subsp. sativa (assembly GCA_932364175.1). Taxonomy (NCBI): domain Eukaryota; kingdom Viridiplantae; phylum Streptophyta; class Magnoliopsida; order Brassicales; family Brassicaceae; genus Eruca; species Eruca vesicaria. The sequence continues at coordinate 1,630 of CAKOAT010086933.1, read as the reverse complement.
TGCTATGTTTTTGATACCCGTGTCTTAAACATAGCGTTTGCCTTTTACGAGACGCTATGTTCGAATGTCGGCTTAAAAAAAATTAAAATAAGCGTACGGTTTTGAAGGAGACGCTTATGTATTATAGCAAAGCAACATAAAAACTGTTATCTTTACTTAGCGCGGTAATGCCCGCGACACTTAGAAAATTTTTGGCTCCTAAAATCAATTAAGATCCAAATATAAAAAATAGAAAACCCCCAAACATTAGGGTTATCCCATCTCTCTCGTTTGTGTCTCCCCCATTTCCTCCATTCGATCGATAATCTGAAACCAAAACCTCTCATATCTCTGAATCTAGTTCACATCAAATCTCACTCTCAATTATCAAGCCATTTACTTATCTCATCCAGAATCGGCAAAATCACATCTCCTCTGCTAGAAATCCATCTCCAATCAGTCGAA
>CAKOAT010086822.1:53652-100836 GCA_932364175.1 Eruca vesicaria subsp. sativa | reverse complement strand
ACTCTGAGGATCAATCCTTTGATCCATCCATTCCCTTGAATCAAAATAGAAAGACATATTTTTTTAAGAGAATTTGTTGTTAAGTTTAAGAGAATTTGTTGTTAAGAGAATTTGGTTGAAGAACAAAAGTTGTTAATGTCTTACGGGTTGAGTATATATTTTGGACCCTAGCCACGAAAAAGCCACGAAGTATCCGTGGCAATTGAAAAATATCACTGCCAAACGAATCTTTCTCTGCTTTGAACTGAAAAAGTTAAACACAGCCACGCTATAGCCATGTTAAAACCGTGGCTATGTACAATTATTGTTGTTTTGATTTCGGCACAAGAAAACAAAACACTAGCCACGAAAATTTCGTCGCTGTACCGTGGCTATAGTAGCCACGTTTATTTTTCGTGACACTTGCGTGGCTTTTTTTCAGATTTACCGTGACAATTTTTCTTTCGTGGCTAAAACGTGGCAGTGGCGTGGCTTTTTCATATAGCCACGATATTTGCGTGGCACCAGCGTGGCTATGCGATAGATTTCTACTAGTGAAAGTGTAATTAGTTTCACTCTAATGATGTTTGTTTTTTTTTTTGGGTTTAGCTTCCTAAGGTTATGGAACTTGTTGGTCTTGGTTACACATGATGGTTCGTCTACAAATACCTTCTCTTCAAGGTAACAAAACTTCATTACTAACTTTAATACAAAAAGCATAAATGATAGGACATGAATCAAAATGTCTTTGTTCATCTTTCTTTCAGTCACGCAGGAAGTAATTGGCTGAGGATATTGATTCCTTGAAGAAGATAGCATGGACCGAATAGATTCCTTGTATAAAAAGTAATAATGAGCTAACTTTCTTTCTGGGATTTTTCTTGTAATGTGATTATTATACTATGTCTTTGTTTGAACAATGTATCTTTTGCAGTCTGCAACTATAATCTTAGATCCACTGGCATTCAAATCTATTTAGCTTCGGGAGAAGCACATACTTCAAAATTGGCCCCAAAATTCAAAAACATGCATGAAATGAGTATACCTCCTGGTCATGTGCTAGTGTAGATATTATGGTTTCTTTAGACGAACGCAACCTAAATACTTGCGGGTTTTCAAATGGCCGTTAAACTAACAGTAATTTACTAAAAGAGCTGCAGTTAACAGATACGGTTGTAGAGGTTGGCTCCGAGATGAAAGTCATTGATGAACTAGGGAAAATCCTTACCACTGAAACTATTGCATGGTGTTTTGTTTTCAGTTTAGTATTTTTTTAAGACCATACATTGTATCATTTATGTACATTCTTTGTGATATGCGGAAAACTAACATGACACCACAATAATGATATATGATCTCTCTTCTGGTTCATATTGTGTCATGAATATGAATTTTTGTGTCTTATTGTATCACATAGAGGAGTAAATATATACAAGAGAATATCCTAAGTAGCCAACGAGTAGGAACTAAGTAGATAAATACAACAATGTTATATGTCATTATCTCTAGCTACATATCATTATCTCTTTTATCTCCTCAAGTTGGTGAGAGATGTCTTGAATTCTCCACTTGGAAAGCAAGTAAGTGAATGTCGGATTAGGTAGTGCCTTTAATAAGTATATCAACCGGCTGCTCCTTTGTAGAAATGTGCTATGTAGTAATGAGTTTAGCTTGGACTGCATCACGCACTTGATGACAATATCATTTGATATGTTTTGTTCGCACATGAAACATATAGCAGATTTGCTGTCACAAAATAAATGCATGAGAAAAAAAAGAAAAATAAAAGAAAAAAGAAAAATAAAGAAATGAATGAGTTTGTGGTATCACCGTGGTCTAGTGGTTACGGTTTAAAGGCTTTTATACTAGGTCTGGGGTTTGAATCTCAGGCTACGCAGTTTCTACACCAAGACAGTTTCAATTCCCAGAGAAGGTGAATGGCGAATTATGCTAGATTATTAGAGAAAATGTTCACAAGAGAACTTCAGCATGGCGTAAGGCGTATCGTCAGAAATGGATCTCATAGGGCGGCTCATGGTGATGCAGTCAAACGTGAATCCGCATAAAGCATGTAGAATTCTCGGCTGTAATATCGTCTATCTATCTCATAGTTTGTAATGCATAATTAACCAGTGTTAAAAAAAAAAGAAATGCATGAGTTCTTTGTGATGAATCCTAAACGCGTGGAGCACTTGTTTCATCCACTTAAGCTCACGCAAAGCATAGGCCATTAACCTATATTATGCTTCAGCGGAGGAGGCTGAAACGACGTCTTGTTTCTTAGTCTTCCAAGACCGGAGAGTTCCCTGACGATAAGGAAAATGTAGGCACTTTAAGAGAACTGGCGGAGAGGAAAAGATCCACAGTCCGACTGACAATATGTTGTAAACGAAAATAAGGATCGACAAGTAGAATTGTTCTTAGCGATGAACATCCCTTAAGTTAATGAAGTAGTGCGGCGTCCCAATGTTCTTGTAAAGGTTTTTGCATGAAATGAGATAATATGTGTACCACATAGCAAAATTCAGGTAGAGTAAAGATCAAATATATCAGCCTTCCAGCAGCCGCCAATACCCTTGTACGTCAAATAAGGGTGCGACTCTGTAATCCCAAGGTTGTGATTGAGCTCGATTGGAACAGAAGAAGGCTTACAACCAAGTGTAGGTGTCAAAAACCGTAATCTCGAAATCAACGTATATGATTATATCTTTTAAGATCAAAATCGTTACTTTCCGCAAAAATAAAAATACGTTTTATAAAATACAAGAAGTTGTTTTATTAAAACCCTAACGACTTTCCGAAAAGGAAGGAAATATGCGGAAAACTTAGATATCATCATCTCGGAAGAACGAACGGAACAAACACCGATTACACGATTGCCCAAGTTAAGCACAAAAACAGGAAAAAACCCGCATGCGCCGTAAAACCGCGAGCAGGTTCGACCGAACCAAGTTCAATGTACGACAAGCCGAACCAACCGGTTCAGCTCGCCGTATGGTGAGCTGAACCGTTCCCGGTTCAGTTCGCCGTACGTCGAGCTGATCATCCCGAGCCTTGATCTCCCACGTCCTAGACTCAAGGAATAAGTCCCTCAGCTTGATCATGCTCTGAACCATGGTCGAAACGTTGCTCGTTTCGTCTCGATCCGTCTTATCGTTCGAGTTTTACGATAAATACCGTAAAGTCTTGTTTTCTCGAAAGAACTCGAGGAAATCGTATAAAACGGCAACGGTTAAACGAAACACCGAACATTGCCTAACTATACGATTTACTCGAGATTTTTTGTAAGAAATCGTAAAAAGTGCGTTTTTAATAAAACTTCGAGTAAATCGTAGAAAACGGCAACGATTAACCGAAACATCGAACATTCCCAACTTTACAATTAACTCGAGAAACTTATTTAAAAACGGCGTCGCATCAGGATCTCGTATAGAGTCGCAAAACGGTTTTATCGGAAAACGGTTTATCGCAAAACGGCTTGAAAAGTCCTAAAACACGATAGAAGCCTACTCGCGACTTTAACGAAAGTCCAGCTCAAAGATACGACAACGATTCGACGATTTACTCCCAGAAAGAAGATAAATGTCAAATTTGAAGATAAATGTCAAGTTTGAGGATAAATAGAAGATTTCCGCGGGAAAAAAGGAAAGATAAAAGATAAATGGAAGATTCTCGATAAACCCGAATCTGGGCGAAATGGAAGGACTAAACCGCCTAGGAAGGGAGTATAAAAGCAAGAGGCAGAGGACGAATTCTAGACCTAGAGAGGCGGCTGTTAGCTTAGGCGAATTTAGGACTTAGGTGTTTAGACTAGCAAGTCGGATCCTAAGAACGTTTTGACGTCTAAGTTCTGTGATTCTCCTTGTATCAACAGTCAATCTCTTATTCAATAAAAGCTCTTACGCATATTCTTTATTTATACTCTGTTCGTCGTTATTTTTGTTCATCCATATTCTGTTAACTTTTTTCTTTTTAGTGATTTCCGCAGAGATTCAGTAGCTCGGGAGATTTAGGATTTTTCCTATGTTTCCATATTTGACGGAAAATTGACAGTGTGAATCTCGGTTCCCACAGTTTGGCACTAGAAGGAGGGGGGGGGGTCGGATTCTCTTACACAAAAATCGCTGAAACAAACAGATATGCCTAACTTAAACGGTGACGTCATCTCATTCACGGAAAGAGCAACGTTCGATTCGATCAAACCTCTCAACGATATTCTTGTCATCGAGCCGACGATCTAGAATATGAATGTCACAAGGATATTAGTCGATACCAGAAGCTCGGCTGATATCATCTTCAAAAACACTCTCGAGAGAATGGAAATCGATCTGTCTGAAATCACGGAAAATGCAATCCCGCTAGTAGGACTCTCGGGAGAAATCACCATGACTCTCGGAATGATCAACCTCAGGGTTCAAGCTGAAAGCATAGTCAAAAACGTTGAATTCCTAGTCCTCGATCGGCCCATGTCTTACAACGCAATCGTAGGGACACCGTGGTTGAATTCGATACAAGCGGTACCATCGACTTACCATATGTGTCTTAAGTTTCCGACTCCGCGCGGAATCGAGACCATCTGGGGAAATTGGAGAACTTCGCAGGTCTGCTATGCCGCGGATTTAAAACAAAAAAATTTGCCGGCTGACGCTCCTTCCAACAAGAAGAAGAAATCGTCTGCCCTCGACAACGTCCCAGAACTAGATAAAACGGAAATCTTTTGGCAGTTGTGAGCAGCCGAGGCATTAGAGGGTAAATGCGAGCCTACCTATGAACATGTCATCTCGGTATGCAGCGATGAAGCCTTCCCCGAACGCTGCGTCGTAATCGGTGCGAACCTGAGCGAGACTTTAAAAACCAAGCTTTTGGCTTGCTAAAGAAAAACTCGAATACGTTCGCATGGACTGCCGACGACATGCCAGGGATCAATATTAACATCACGTGTCACGAACTCAATGTTGACCCAACGTCCAAACCCGTCAAACAAAAAAGACGAAAACTAGGGCTAGAACGCGCCGAGGCGGTCAACAACGAAGTCGACAGACTCCTCAAAGTCGTATCGATCACAGAAGTTCGATATCCTGGCTGGCTCGCTAATCCTGTCGTCGTTAAGAAAAAGAACGGAAAGTGGTGAGTCTGCGTCGATTTCACCGATCTAAATAAAGCATGTCCAAAAGATAGTTATCCGCTGCCGCACATCGATCGCCTAGTTGAGGAAACCGCATGGAACAATCTCTTATCTTTCATGGACGTTTTTTCAGAGTACAATCAGATCATGATGAATCCTGACGATCGGGAGAAAACCGCGTTCATAGCTGATCACCGAACCTATTGCTATAAGGTAATGCCCTTCGGTCTTAAGAATACTGGCGCGACTTGTCAACGACTCGTCAATTGCATGTTCGCCGAACAACTCGGAAAAACGATGGAAGTGTACATCGACGATATGCTCGTAAAATCACTCGAAGAGCGAGATCATGTCGTGCACCTCAAGGAATGTTTTGAGAGGCTCAACCTTCATAACATGAAGTTGAATCCTGCGAAGTGTCGGTTTTCCGTCGCATCCAGAGAATTTTTAGGATATCTCGTCACTTACCAAGGGATTGAGGCCAACCAGAAACAAATCACGGCGTTGATAGATATGGTATCCCCTAGGACAAACGCGAAGTACAAAGACTGACTGGCAGGGTCGCAGCACTTAACCGCTTTATCTCGCGGTCAATGGAAAAATGTCTTTCTTTTTACGAAACATTAGAAGGAAACAAAAAGTTCGAGTGGTCAGAAGAATGCGAAAACAATTTCCAACAGCTAAAGCATTACCTAGCTACCCCGCCAGTACTTGCAAAACCACTAGGAGGAGAACCATTATTTCTCTACATCGTGGTATCGACGACCGCCGTGAGCGGTTTCCTCATACGAGAAGAACGCAGCGAGCAAAAACCGATCTTTTACGTAAGTAAGACGCTACTGGACGCGGAAACACGATATCCGATGATGGAAAAACTAGCGCTAGCCATAGTCATGTCGGCAAGGAAACTGAGACCATACTTCCAGTCCCATACTATCGTAGTGCCCACTTCATTCCCTCTTCGCACAATTCTTCATAGCCCCAGCCAATCGGGAAGATTAGCAAAATGGGCAATCAAACTAAGCGAGTACGACATTGAATATCGTGCAAAGACTTGTGCGAAATGGCAAGTGCTCGCAGATTTTTCAGTAGAACTCCCGACGGGGAGCATACCAGACCAGGAGCCGAATTCGACTTGGATCCTATACATCGACGGATCCTCGTCCAAACAAGGCTGCGGGATCGGTATCCAACTTGCATCCCTGACGGGAGAAATATTAGACAATCGTTTCGATTGATCTTCCACGCTTCAAACAACGAAGCAGAATATAAGGCTTTGATCGCAGGATTGCGACTAGCTCGCGGTCTAAAGATACGCAATCTCCACGCTTACTGCGATTCCTAGTTGGTAGCTATCCAGTTCAGCGGAGAATACGAGGCAAGGGACAAAAGGATGGAAGCGTATCTAACCTTAGTCAAGGATCTAACCCAAAAGTTTGATCAATTCGCTCTTACTAGGATCCCTCGAGCCGAAAACGTCCAAGCAGACGCCCTGGACGCCTTGGCATCAAGCTCGGATTCTGGTTTGAACAGGGTAATTCCCGTCGAATTCATCGAAAACCCTAGCATCGGACCGCCTGTAGTCATAAACCTGATCGACGAACCGGAAGACGATATCAACGAAAGCGATGATCGTCCAGCCGCAGATCAGTCCGACTACGGATTCGACCGGCCATGGATGGAAACAATCCTAGCATACATCACCAACGGAGAACTCCCATCGGAAAAATGAGCAGCCCGAAAAATAAAGACTCATGCCCCGCGGTACGTTCTAGTCGACAAAGAACTCTACAAGTAGAGATTCTCCAGACCACTTATGATCTGCGTGCAAGGAGAAAAGGCACTGCGGATAATATAAGAAGTGCATTCCGGTTCTTGCGGAAACCATTCCGGCGGAAGGTCTCTCACAATAAAAATCAAACGCCCACGGATATTTTTGGCCGACGATGATCAAGGATTGCGAGAATTTCGCACGAAAATGCGAGAAGTGCCAAAGGCATGCTCCAACTATCCATCAGCCAGCCGAAGTTCTCTCGTCCATCTCGGCATCGTATCCATTCATGCGATGGTCGATGGACATAGTCGGGTCGATGGACATAGTCGGGCCGATGCACGCGTCAAAACAAAAACGCTTCCTATTGGTCCTAACCGATTTATTCTCCAAGTGGGTTGAAGCGGAATCTTACGCGAGCATCAAAGACGCCCAAGTAGAGAGTTTTGTATGGAAAAATCTAGTTTGCAGAAATGGGTTCCCATACGAAATCGTAACGAACAACGGGTCTCAATTAATCTCGACTAGATTCGAAGCTTTCTGCGAGAAATGGAAAATACGATTGACAAAATCAACTCCAAGATATCCTCAAGGCAACGGACAAGCCGAGACCATTAATAAAACTATCCTCGCCGGCCTCAAAAAACGCCTCGACGCCAAAAAAGGGAAGTGGGCTGAGGAACTCAAGGGAATTTTGTGGTCGCACTGCACGACCACGAGACGAGCAACGGACGAAACTCCTTTTGCCCTCGTGTACGGAACAGAATGCATGATCCCAGCAGAAGTCGAATTTCTGGGAGTACGCAAAAGGTTGCTTCCAGAAAGGGAAGAGTCGAACAACCTGATGCTTCTCGACGAACTCAATTTGGTTAACGAACGACGAGTCCTCATCCGAATTCAAAACTATCAGCAAGCGGCCGCAAAGTACTATAAGCAAACTTACGAGGCCGCAGATTTCATGAAGGTGAACTAGTCTTACGAAAAGTTTTCCAGAACACCGCAGAGCGAAACGCCGGGAAATTGGGAGCCAATTGGGAAGGACCATACAGGGTCACAAAGGTAGTTCGGCCGTGAACAAAATTCCCCAACATGCAGGGCACCAAAATTCCCTGATCGTGGAACGCGATGCATTTCAAAAAATACTATCACTAGGCAACGTGCCCGCAAAACACTGAACTACGAGACGGCTTGATCCCCCCTAAAGGGTACGTAGGCATCTTGTCGCAAGACGAGACCAGCTGTCCCCCCTCACTAAAAGGAGGGGGGGGGTAGGTGAGTATACATATACTTGTATACTCCCGAAATTTCAAACTCAAAATCTCTGAAACTTTTTTCAGCAACGCGGCGGAAAAAAAAACGAAATTCTGAATAAAGTGAGACGTCGCCAATATTTGGAAAATCGTTTCTCTCCAAAATAACAACAATAAACAGTCCGTCCGCGACTATAAAAACATACACAACTTCTTAAGATATAATTCCTTCGCGAAGGCCCAAATAACGTAAATATCTATCACCTAAAAATAGTCTGTTGCTGATCACAACAAACTCGCAACAGTCCTAAACAAACTTAAGTTATCTCACAGAGATAGCTCTCGAACACCCGACACAAGGGTAATAGTGATATAAAAGAAATCCAAACTTTTGGTCAGCACTTCCGGGCAACTTAGAAATTTTTCCCGGTGAGATGCTCGATTCCAACTAGACGAATCATATAAGCCGAGAACCTATTGCAGATTCTAAATCGGTGTGGAATCAAGTTAAAATCGCAACAGGCAAAACGAAAGCCGACTAGTCATCGCATAGCCTCAATCCGAAAGTAAACCTAGGTCATGCCCTAAACCCAGCACACTGGTCTCTAACGTCTCAAGGCATGAATCGAGATCCTAAAGGCATGTCTCTTCGTCTATATCTAAAACGCTCACTCAATTTACTAAACATCCTAAAATGAGCAAACGAATAAGGCGATCCAAAAAGGAAATGGAACGCGAGACGACAACTCGCAAACCTCCCTCAATATCAACTCGAAGCAAAAAGGTTTAAAAAACTGGTTATAAAAAGTTGCCAAAGCAACAAGGGATTCAAAGCCGTAAAAGGCCAGTCCCGAACACATACAAAGGCCATTTTCGGCCAAACACATAAAGATCTAATTTTTAAGTCTCATGCGAGACTATAACTTTAGATACCCTCCGCACACGGAGTCTCATCCTCATCCATCGCATCACCAGCACCCGCGACAACACCTTCACCCTCGTCAGCGATCTCTGGAGCATTGCTCTCATCCGCGCCCGGCTGAAGGGCGCACTTGACAGCAGGAATTGGGTCGGAGTCACTTCCCTAGACAGGAACATCCTCTTTGGTCGCACGGACCACCGATCCCTCAAAGCTCTTCATCTGGCGCTGAAGTTTGCGCAGCTCCGAAGCGCCTTGGATTTCTTCGCATCCTTCGCCTTAAGCAAAGAAATCGTGGTCTTTCCAAGATCACGCTCCAAGTCGCTGATCCTGGCCTCGAACCGAGAAACCTTCGCGGAATGCACATCTTTTATCACCTTCAGCTTCCCTTCGAGCTGAGCGGACCTCTCTCGCAACTCAGCCATCTCCTTAGCCAAACGCTCAACTTCGACCCGCATTTTATAATCATTCCATCGATTAACAAAACAAACTGAAAAATCCAAGGTAGACGATCAGGCACTAGTTCAAAATAATAATAATAAGGTGTACTCGCGAACCTATACCTTGGCACGGTGTTGCGATATCAAATCCGAGTTTGGCGCCTTGCTCGACGAAGTACCAGCCTCTAAACCCTTCGTGCATCTCTTTCTCTTGGGAGCATGAGGGTTCGCGCAAGGTCTCTTCCGACCTTTAGCTGGAGCGGCTAGCGTTGCACTAAGCGCCGGGAGTCCTAAACGATCACCCTCTTGACGGCAGGACGAGGCTCCAAGGTCGTAATCGGCTCGACCTCGGTAGGAACTGAAACCGTTTCGATTTCAGCGGGAACCGCGACAGTTTCGACCTCAGCAATGGGCGGAACAGCGGATGAACTTGTCAGCTTGATGGTGACGCTCGCCGAAGGTTTTGCTATGGCACTCACCGCTTCGTCCGGAATAGCCTCGGCTTCTTCCGCAGGGATGGGCAGGTCCACCGGAGTTGCACAAGCTGTCACCGTGGTTTCCTCAGCATCGCTGCGATCCATCTCCTCCTGGATCAAGAGGAACTCGGAAATGCGAGCATCCTGCAAATCCGCCGTAGGCTTATCACTAGCTGAGACCTCATGGCTTTGTTGATCACCTTGGGAAGAAGACATCTTGATAATTTTCTAGAGAGAAGTTGGAGAGAAAGTTGAAAGGTTGAAGATATGTGAAGTAATGATCCAATACTTATAGAAAAGAAAAGCTCATCTTTTGCAATGAGACAAATCACAGCCGTGGATTTCGATTAAAATGACTCTACTCGCCCGCAAAACTTTCTTCGAAACTTGCGAGCTGGGGGGCTAACTGTTGGTGTCAAACACCGTAATCTCAAAATCAACTTCTACGATTATATCTTTTAAGATCATAATCGTTACTTTCCGCAAAAATATAAATACGTTTTATAAAATACGAGAAGTTGTTTATAAAACCCTAAGGACTTTCCGAAACGAAGGAAATCCGCGGAAAACTTGAAAATCATCATCTCGGAAGAACGAATGAAACAAACGACGATTACACGATTGCCCAAGTTAAGCACAAAACCACAAAAAACCGCATCCGCCGTAAAACCGCGAGCAGGTTCGACCGCACCAAGTTCAATGTACGACGAGAAATAAAAAGGAAACTGTACCCGACCAGGGATGGACGTCTTTTCGGAAAGGAGGAGTCAGTCTTCTTTGAAGATCGAGGTTTGGTTCAGCTCGCTATACGACAAACTGGTCGGTCCCGGACCAGCTCGCCGTACGGTGAGCTAGGTGGCAATAGACCAGCTCGCCATACGGCGAGATGTTCAGCCAAACCAGCTCGCCGTACGTCAAGCTGATCATCCCGAGCCTCGATCTCCCACGTCCTCGACTGAAGGTATATGTCCTTCGGCTCAATTATGCTCTGAACCATGGTCAAAACGTCGCTCGTTTCGTCTCGATCCGTCTTATCGTTCGAGTTTTACGATAAAAACCGTAAAGTCTTGTTTTCTCGAAAGAACTCGAGGAAATCGTATAAAACGGAAACGTTAAACAAAACACCGAACATTTCCTAACTATACGATTTACTCGAGATTTTTCGTAAGAAATCGTAAAAAGTGCGTTTTTAATAAAACTTCGAGTAAATCGTAGAAAACTGAAATGATTAACCGAAACATCAAACATTGCAAAACTTTACAATTAACTTGAGAAACCTATTTAAAAACGGCGCCGCATCAGGAAACTATCTCTTCTAGAGTCGTAAAACGGCTCGAAAAGTCCTAAAGCGCAATAAAAGCCTACTCGCGAATTTAACGAAAGTCCAGCCCAAAGATACGACAACGATTCGACAATTTACTCACAGAAAGAAGATTAATGTCAAATTTGAAGATAAATGTCAAGTTTGAGGATAAATAGAAGATTTCCGCGGGAAAAAAGGAAAGATAAAGATAAATGGAAGATTCTCAATAAACTCGAATCTGGGCGAAATGGAAGGACTAAACCGCCTAGGAAGGGAGTATATAAGCAAGAGGCAGAGGACAGAAGCATAGGACGAATTCTAGACCTAGAGAGGTGGTTGTTAGCTTAGGCGAATTTAGGACTTAGATGTTTAGACTAGCAAGTCGGATCCTTATAATGTTTTGACGTCTAAGTTCCGCGATTCTCCTTGTAACAGCAATCAATCTCTTATTCAATAAAAGCTCTTACGCAAATTCTTTATTTATACTCTGTTCGTCGTTATTTTTGTTCATCCATATTCTGTTAACTTTGTTCTTTTTAGTGATTTCCGCAGAGATCCAGTACCTCGGGAGAATTAGGGTTTTCCCTAAGTTTCCATATTTGACGGAAAATTGACAGTGTGAATCTCGGTTCCCACACCAATTATATCAGTTACACTGATTATATCAAGTGCATAATTTCGTTGAGAGAGCAAAAAATCCTTTGGCTACTAAAAATAGAAAAGAGACTCAGAGAAATCGTAAAAGAAAGTAAAGAGAATAAGAAGATATAGGTCTCAAGAGCTTTGTTGCTCTGATACCATGTGAGAATTAAAGATTCAGAGAGAGACTTGTGTGAGAATCATGAAGAACATAGAGAGAGAGTATGGTTTTCCGTGAGCAAAGAGAGAGAGAGTGAGGAAATCTGTTTCCTTAATCTATTATGATCTGAGTACATGTCTTTAAATAAACTCATACAAATGTTAAACAATAGGCAAGTTGACTAGAAGAAAAGAATAAACAAAGGGACTGATCTCGGCCAGGATTCGTGCAGCATGGACTGAAAGGGACAGGTCCTAACGTCTCTCTCTTTTTAAGTCTACCCGTGACTTCTTCCTTAACGGTTCACTCTCCCTATCGCCGACATCTCCTTTAGTTCAAAAGCAAGACACATCCTTTCTTCTCAAGTATAAACCTTCCCTTGTCTTGTAAGTCATGTTAGGTCACACCTTGACCCTAAACTGTACGGACATGTCAGTTCTTCCTTCTTGATCATTCCGAATTTTTGTATTGCCTTGATCTATTCTTCTTTGTCATTTATGCCTTCATGTCAACACTCCCCCTCAATCTTGACCATGTGAAACAAGTCATGCTTGGAAGTCATGAAGCATTCCTTCATTAAAATCTTGACAAGGTAAAACCTCATGGGATAAAAACCCAGCCAAGGAAAAAGAGTCACTCGCTTCATGGAAGGGAGATCATTGACAAGTGAGGTCTATGAGTCCAATCTTAGGATGAATGAACTCATAAACCTTGCTGCTAGCTACCTTAGTGAATATGTCAGCTAATTGATCTTCACTTCTTGTGTAGCACGACAAGATGATCCTCTGCTCCACAGCTTGCCTCACCTTGTGACACTCCACTTCAATGTGTTTGGTTCTCTCATGAAACACGTTGTTGGAAGCTATGTGTATTTCAGCCTGGTTGTCACAATGCATAGTGATGGGAGATGTTCTCTCAATACCCAAATCTTGAAGTAGATTTCTGATCCAAATGAGCTCACTTGTGAGCTTCCTCATGGCTCTACAGTAAAACCTCTATATGTTAATAATGTTGGGACTTTGAAATTTTATTAATTTATAGAGATATTAATTTACGAAAGTTTCCTTATTTAGATTTTTTTTATTTTTTCCCATTTTTATTTATAAAATAAAAATATATATTTGATTTTAGCATATGTACATTATTTAAATTTTAGAAATTTGATTTTTATATTGTTTTATTATCTTATTTGGTGTATATTTTTATGTTTCATAGAATTGTTACACGTTTTCAATATAATGTAACTAAATATTATCAAAATATATTGAACTGTTTAAAAAAATAAAAGTATTTTTATAGTAATATAAAACCCCTAACTAAATATTATCAAAATATATTGAAATGTTTTAAAAAATAAAAGTACTTTTATAGTAAATATAAAACCAACAATATAATGTTAGATTGTACTTATATAAAATTATATATAGCTAAATTATTAATTTAGGATTTTAGTGGGACCATATATTTACATGGCAGTTTTAAAAATATCATTATCTTATTATTTTATCGATTTGTGTCATATTTTATACCGGCCCAAGTTGGGACCGGTGAAATTTATGAATTTATAGAGTAATAATTTATAGAGGTTCTACTGTATTTTCAGCTTCAGCACTTGAGCATGATACCACCTTTTGCATCTTTCTCTCCCAAGTTACCAAGTTGCCTCCAATGAATGTACAATAGCCGGTTGTTGACCTCCTATCTACTCTATCTCCAGCCCAATCAGCATCACAATACCCCAAATCTCTATACTCTTGTTGCATCCCATCCAAACTCTCTGACTTGATGCTTCTCATAGATACCTCAAGATCCTCTCAACCATGTTCCAATGGTGTAGTTTGGGAGCTTGCATATGCTGGCTTACTTGGTTCAGAGCAAAACTCACATCTGGTCGAGTAATAGTGAGATATATTATCTTCCCCACCATCCTTCTATAGTGTTTGACATCTTCATAGGGCTAGTCTTCAGTCTCTCCCTCACGCAACACTTTATAGCCATCTTCTAATGAAGTTTTGGCTGTTCTTCCACCTAAATCACCTGCCTCACTCAACAAATCAAGTGTGTACTTTCTTTAGGATAGAAAGAGTCCATCCTTAGATCGACAAATCTCAATCCCTAGGAAGTACTTTAACTCTCCCAAGTCTTTGATATCAAAAGAGGATTTAAGATAGTATTTAGTCAAGAGAATACCTTCTTTATCACTACCTGTGATGATGATATATCCACATACACAAGGATCACCACAATTCCTCTTTGGCTGGTCAAGGTAAAGAGAGTATGATCCGCTTGGGACTTCACAAAGCCTTTTCCATTGAGTGTGGTGCTGAGCTTATGATACCAGGCTCTAGGTGATTGTTTCAATCCATATATGGCCTTTTTGAGTCTTAGCACATTCCCCGGCTTAACCAAGTGTTCTAGACCTGGTGGTGGTCTCATGTAGACTTCATCTTCAAGCTCTCCTTTTAGAAAAGAATTCTTCACGTCCATTTGCCATAGATCCCACTCCAAATTGACTGCTAGAGCAAGTATGATCCTGACTGTATGTAGTTTGGCGACAGGAGCAAATGTATCAAGATAGTCATCTCCATATGTATGAGTGAATCCTCTTGCTACAAGCCTTGTCTTGCACCTCTCTACAGTCCCATCAGCATTGTATTTGATGGTAAATATTCACATGTTGGTTACTGCCTTCTTCCATTTTGGAAGCTCAGCTTCATACCAAGTGTCATTGATGATCATGGCATTGGTCTCATTTCCCACTGATTCTCTCCACACCTTATGCTTCATAGCCTCTTTGTAAGTCTTTGAGATGTACTCCTGGCCGAGCTTTCCCATGAATACTACATGATGTTGTGGGTATTGAGCTAGACAGGACACGACTTGTGTAGGATGAGCCACAGCTTGAGAATTGAAGTAGGCCCTCGTATTGGTCCAATTAGAAGCTGGTTTCCTGATCCTATTTCTTCTTCTCTGTACTGGTGGTGTTTCAGAATTTGGACTTTCTTCTACATCATCTGAGGACTGTCCCTCATTTACTACTGATCCCTCTTGATCTTGTTCCGCAGCTTGGCCATGAATGGTTTCTGAGATCTCAGGTTGTTGTGGCTCAGTATCACCCCCCCCCCCCTCATGGTCAAGGTGAGACTCCTCATACTCTTCTTGTATCTCAACCTCATCAGTGTTGATTTCAGCTTCTTGGGAAGAATCATGGCATGCTTTATCCGGTTCTCCATCTGTCCTCCTCATTGGTATGTTCATTCCAAGTCTTTCCATGACTTGTTTAGATTACTCGCCCTATCTGAAGCAGATTGAGAGAGGTTCTCAAGTTTATTCCAGCCCTTGTTGGTGTAATATACTCAGGACTCTATGAACTTCACATCTCTGGATACCAAGACTCATAGTCTCTGGTTCATAGCATTTGTATCCCTTTTGATTTGGAGAATAACCAACAAACATTGCTCTAGTGCTTTTAGCCTCTAGCTTTTTCCTTTGCTCTCCTGATATCAAAACAAAGCAAAGACACCCAAACACACGCATATGCTCAATTGATGGCTTAGTTTTGTTTAGTACCTCATAAGGAGAATGATCCTGAAGCACTCTTGTTGGAATCCAGTTGATAAGGTAGCATGCGGTTAGTACTACATCTCCCCAAAAACTTTTGGGCACACTCGTATGGAACATTATGCTCCTGGCCACCTCCATGAGGTGTCTATTTTTCCTCTCGGCCACACCATTTTGTTGTGGTGTATATGGACAGTTTGTTTGGTGAATCACTCCATGCTTTGCTAAATGTTGCTTAAAGGTATTACTTGTGTATTCTCCTCCATTATCTGATAAAAAAAATTTAATCTTGGCATTGAAATAGTTAGATACATAGCTTTGAAAATTTATAAATGGCTCCAAGACCCTATATTTTGATTGCAATAAAGTGATCCATGTGTATTTAGAATTCTCATCTATAAATGTCATAAAGAATTTATGATGTTCTCTAGATTCACAAAAAGCTGTCCACACATCAGAATGAATGAGATCAAAGCAGTTTTCATATAATTTACTTGATTTAGGAAATACACTTTTGGAATGTTTACCTAAGATACAAGCGATCACAATCATTCTTAAAGGAAATACTAGGCAACATGATGTTCAAGGCACGAGAATGAGGATGTCCTAATCTAGCATGCCACATTACATCTTTAGGGAAATTAAAATTTGAATTTAAAGCACAAGATAAATCAGATGCAAGCTTGGTGTCTCCAAGTAAGTACAAGTCTCCCTTGGTCTCACCCTTGCCAAGCAATCTACAAGTGTCAATATCCTGAAAGTAAATATCGTTAGGTGTGAAGATAACATTGCAATTCAGGTCATTGGTGGCTCTTTTAACTGATAACAAATGTGAGGTAAAAGTAGGCATGAAAAAGGCTTTAGATTATTTATCAAATAACCTAAGATCACATATCCCTTTAATTGGTACTCTATCCCCATTAGCTACCATGATATTTCCTAGAGCAGGAACAATATTCTTAATCAAATTTCGATCACTTATCATATGGTGGCTAGCCCCAGAATCAATTACTAATGTTTTTGGCAGTTTTGAACTAGTAAGAGCAAATACATTAGCTGAGGCATGTAAAGAGGTACCAAGTGTGTTACAAGAGTTATCCTTGAGGATCTTGATGAGAGCCCCAATGTCTGAACGCTTGATGTTCTAATCTTGATTGGTCCTCACGGTAGAGAAGTTTCTGGATGTTAGAGCTTTCCATCACCATTTCCAAGCCCATGAGAAGATCGGCTGGTCCCTGGTGTAGATGGCTCGCCCACATCTCTAGAGAAGTGTGCTCTTGCATCATTATAGGGAATTCTGAACTTCTGAGGCTTGAGATGAGGATGGAGAAACCAGAACTTGTCCTTTCTGTGACCTTTCTTCTTGGAATGGTCACAAATCCACACTTTCTTGTCTTCATGTTTGAAATAGCCTTTGTTTGCTACTCCTTCAGTTTGGTCAGCAAGAACCAAGTCACCTTTCCCTCCAAAGAGACCCACATACCCTTGTTCCTTCTGAATTTGGGCACAAACATCTTCAAGTGTTGGTAACTTCTCAGCCCGGAGCATATGCTTAATGAGATCATTGTACCTCGGGTTTAAAGTCAGCAACAAGGCGAAGACCTTGTCTTGCTCTCTTCGGTCATTAAGGACATTATGGTCCAAGGTGCTTGGCCTCAGCATCTCTAACTCAGCCCACAATGCCCTGAACTTACCAAAGTGTTGGTTAAAGTCCATGGTCTCCTGGTGAAACGAGTTGATAGCCTTCTTCACTTCAAAGACTCGGCTCAAGTTTGATATATTTCCATACACTTTTTTTGTAGTGTATCCCACAACTCTTTTGAGATCTCACACTAGGAGTAGGCTTCCAAGATAGATTGTTCTAGGCTGTTTTGGATGATTGACAAGACCATGAGATCCTCCTGACCCCATTTGTCATCCGCAGCCACTACCATCTCCACACCACCTTGATCTTGGACGGTCTTTCTTGGGGCTTCTCCACTCGAAAAATGTTCCCATAAACCCCAACCTCCAAGGGCTGTCTTGCCAATCTTGACCACAACAGGTAGTTCACACCAGTTAAGGTTGCTGGAATTTTAACTTTTGTATTTTCAATTTTTGCCAAATTCCAGAGCTGGAAATGAAGAACAACTCAAGAACACGATGAAATTTACCAAAAATAGAAAGGAGACTCAGAGAAATCGTAAAAGAAAGTAAAGAGAATAAGAAGATTTAGGTCTCAAGAGCTTTGTTGCTCTGATACCATGTGAGAATTAAAGATTCAGAGAGAGACTTGTGTGAGAATCATGAAGAACATAGAGAGAGAGTAGGGTTTTCCGTGAGCAAAGAGAGAGAGTGAGGAAATCTGTTTCCTTAATCTATTATGATCTGAGTACATGTCTTTAAATAGACTCATACAAATGTTAAACAATAGGCAAGTTGACTAGAAGAAAAGAATAAACAAAGGGACTGATCTCGGCCAGGGCTCGTGCAGCATGGACTGAAAGGGACAGGTCCTAACGTCTCTCTCTCCTTAAGTCTACCCGTGACTTCCTCCTTAACGTTTCACTCTCCCTATCGCCGACATCTCCTTTAGTTCAAAAGCAAGCCACATCCTTTCTTCTCAATTATAAACCTTCCCTTGTCTTGTAAGTCATGTTAGGTCACACCTTGACCCTAAACTGTACGGACATGTCAGTTCTTCCTTCTTGATCATTCTAAATGTTTGTATTGGCTTGATCTCTTCTTCTTTGTCATTTATGCCTTCATGTCAACAACCGCAAGCTACCAAACGAGATTTATATCTAGCAACTTTGCCATTAGAATGATATTTGATCTTGTAAACCCACTTGCTGGATGACTTTCTTCCCTGGAGGAAGAGTAGTGACATCCCATGTTTTGTGTTGGATATGAGCTGAGTGTTCATCAGTCATGGAATTACGCCAAACATCATAGAATGTTCTGTTATAGGAACATGGTTCGAATGACGTAGTGGTAGAGTTTGATACAGGATATGGTGTATTACCTAGAGCCGCAATACAATGATCAACATCGAAGGTTGGTGAAATCTTAGAGCATAATTATCAGTAGCACTTTCGAAAGTCCTTAGGTAAATTTTTTTTCTTTTTTTTAACCAAAAATGTTTGTCCGAAAAAATAAATAAAAATAAACCAATCGCGAGCCATCACGTGTCCTGGGGCCCGCAAAAAATGTTAAGGACAAGGCTGGGACGTTTCTTAATTTGGGACATATGGGTTCAGTAATTGAGAGAAATGATGGATCCCACACCAAAAAGCTCCAAGGACTAGCATGAAGGACCTGCGATGTTCATGCTCTTAAAGCTTGTTAATGTAATGTGGGGACTTGAACCTAATATATATATTATTCGATTTTGATAATAGTGTATAAAATTTGTATTTATATTTTTTATTATTGTTGTGTCTATTCTGTTTTTTTATAAGTAAAATATATAAAATTGTGTTTAATTATTTAGGTTAAAAGGTTAAATATCTTAAATCTTAATATTATTAATATATTTAGTTAATTTAATTAAATAAACTCTTAGATTTTTCAGTTCGATTTGATTTAAAACCAAAACCAACTATTTGGGTTGATAAAAATTCTAACCAAATGGTTAAGACATATATTTTAGTTTGGTTTGCGTCGGTTTAGGTTTTGACTGTGCTGGTTAGATTTTTTGCCCACCCCTAATGCATTCCTTTTCTACTGAACTAAACAGAGAATAACAGAGGAGACGACTTGGACCCCCTCCCCCCTCAAAGCAAAAAAAATAATAATCTAAACTACACAAAGCTAACTAAGTTAGCAGTTGTAAATAGTTTGGCTAATTATAGGTCTTATTTAAAACCTTGGCTTCAAAAACATGGTAATGCTTTTGATCTCAGTCACAGCCTTTTCAGCAATTGGATTAATCTCATCTTCATACTTCTCATTAAGCATTGGCACCGTATGAGTCAAAATAAGACCTATTTATTTAAACAGTGAATTGATAAGACGACAGTCACAAAATCAGAGTCACAAAACTGAGTAATCCTGCGGTCACTTTCTTCTCCCCACTAGCAGTACATCAGCAGATTCAACAAATTATTCTAACGCTTAGGCCACATACAAATACTCAAATCTGAAGAAAAACCTCTTGATTTATAAAATTCACATGTCTGATTTGAAACAAATCAATAAATTTTCTTTTGATTATTAAAACACACGAACCAACAACATCTTCTTAGTCACAAAAGCTGCATCATTGTCAAACCTACAATATTTTTTTTATTACAAACATAAAGTCAGATATATAACACCTTTTATTTGTAAGAACTCAGAACAATAATAATAATAGGAACATATAATCATACTATATCTTACTGCATTTTCACATTTCAATAACAAACACAAAACATTATGCAACGATTGAATCATCTAAAGGGTCTTGGAGGTTTCTCTAACACAGCAGAGAAGAAAATTTCCTTATCATCTTTATCTCTCTTAGGCACCACAACCCACTTATGTCTCCTATACCTCAACGCTTTAAACGCTTCCATGTAATCACCCAAATCCTCTTTCAGACAAAAGAAACCATCTATCCACAACAACCCACCTGGTCTTAAAACCCTGTCCCAATCAAACAGCACGAAGTCCAGAAGTATCAGATCAATCCATCCATCAAGAAACCTCGTCGTGTGAATCATATCAAGCGTGCTATCGAAGAAAGGTAACCGTTGGTTCACTGTTAAGTACAGTGGGACTAAACCACGCAGAGAGATCATCTCATTGAATGGAGCTCCTAGGTTGATTGTTGCTGTTACAATGGTGACGTTACTTTCTCTCATCCTCGCTGCAAAAGTGCCTGTGCCAACGCTGAAATCCAAACCGATTCTTATCTCTCCTGGTTTGATCTCCAGCACTTCTTGTATCGAGAAATCAGCTGTCTGGTTTGTCTCTGGATCGAGTTCCCCTCGGTTAACCCATCTCGGAGACTCGTGATGCGTGAGGTTGAAGCAATCAGTGCATTTGAAGAACCCTTTTCTTTCTGTTGTGTTACTTGCGAGACAAGTAAAGTTCTTACACTTATACTGTCCCCATCTCACGTTCCGGTTATCAGGAAGCTTCCATAAAGACTCATTGATCGGGAACGGTTTGTAATATAGCTGCGGTGCACGGGAGAAACACCGTCTTCTAGGCAACGGATCGCATCCGTGGACCATAAGCTTCTGAGCTAATCTCCAGTCATCGTTGCAGATCTCCCCAACGTCGTAGTCCATATACTCTTCTAGATCTTTCTTCATGGCAAAGCAAGCGTGCCCTATCGAAGTGAAAGTTCCATTAGCTCCCATGAAGTTCTGCTTCCCAAGCCGGTTGGGTTTGATCTTTATGTACTTCTTGATCTCTTCCCTCATGAAATGCTCGCCAGGGTCACCATTCCTCTGCTTCAACGGATGATCTGCTTCGTCGAAAGAAGGCAGCTCCATGTGAACTGACTGAATCAGTGAAAGAACATCAGCAAGGAAGGCTACATGCCTAAACATTGATCCTGAAGCTGATGAATCAGATGGTGGAGCAGAAGAATTAGCTTCTAAAGCCTTGAGATCATCCATTTCTTGGTGGATTTTGAAGATGGCTGATTCTATAGTCTTTCTCATTTGGCTTCCGATGTTATAGTTTTCGCCTTCAAAGCTTCCATGATTATTACAGAACCGACCAGAGAAGCTTAGCGGTGTGATGTAATTGAACTTAGCCAAAGTAGCCATTGAGATGAGAAATGCCAAACCAGCCAAGACATAGATGGGTCTGTTGACCCCCTTGAAAGCTCTAATCTTCGATAATACATTCGTCTTCACCATCCTTTAAAGTTAAAACTCTCTGTAACACACAGAATCAACTCAAATTCCAAAACTGGTTCTTGAACGACATTACAAGATTATATACTCCAATCTGGTTGCAGAGGTATGGACTTTAACTTCATCTATATATTATCTTGACGTTTACCTAGGGATTAGTGGACTTATATTAATTAATCCTTGGGGGATTATATAATGTCAACATACTTAAACCACAAGCGTTAAATGCACATGGAGAATTGTGAGGTTTGTAGGAACCCCACGAAGGTACAAGGCCAAAACCCTAGAAAAGTTGCAGGATCTAAGGACGAAATTAATAAACTAAAACGGAGAATTTAGAAGCAAGTTATGAGAAAGCCGAATCATGTGGATCCCAAGCACTTATATCAGAGTATCAAGATAATATTTATTAACTAGTAGTTCAAAATTCTCTATTTACAATCATATTATCAACTATCAAGCATGACTCCACATAACGAATTACAGTACCTTATGTGGTCAAGGCACCCAAAAGATAAGTGGCAATTAATAACATGTTATGTGGCTGTTACAAGTATATTAATTTTAGACATATAAGATGTGATAGTCACTGTCCATGATGTGAGAAATTAGAGGAATCAGTTACACATGCAATCTTTCATTGTCCATCTGCAATGTAAGCTTGGGCCTTATCATCTACGTCCACCAGCCCTACCTTGTTCCCCTACATAGCACATATGCAAATATGGACTATCGCTTCTAGAGGACAAATAACATCATGGAACCGGAATTGACAGGGATCTCTATTATTGGCTAATTTGGTATATTTGGAAGGCTCAGAACGATAAGTTGTTTAGGGGAATTGATAGAGATCCATTGGAGTTAGCCCGTTATGCAGAGAGTGAGTGTCAAACATGGTTTCAAGCCAATGAACATATTGTATCGCCACCTCAAGGAAGCACAGATGTAGAAAGCCATGCCATAAGTCTGAGAAATATATGTATGGTGGATGGCTCTTGGACTGCTACAGCTCAGTTCAGTGGATGTGGATGGGTTTGGAATGATAGTTTTGGAAACAACTAGTTAATGGGATTGCGAAATTTTAATAGAGTGAAGTCTGCGTTGCACTTAAAGCTGGAAGCGCTACGATAGGCAATGGAGAATATTCTTCAACATTCACCATGTCAGAGCTTTGGGACTGATTGCAAGAAGATGATTGCGATGTTCAGAAATTCCCATGAATGGCCAAGCTTCTCAACGGAAATGGAAAAGCTCATGACGCTGCAGATTTGCTTCCCAGATTTCAAGATCTTTTATGTTCCTAGGACACAGAACGGGGTTTCTGATTCATTAGCTAAGACTGCTAGATCATTCTATCGGGAAGTTTTGTATGTTGGTTGTTCTATTCCGGTCTGGATTCCCAAACCACCTCAAGCTTGAGTAATAGATCAGCCGTTTGATGTAAAAACACGAATTACAATACCTATGAAATTGCAAATTTATAATGAATATCTATTAAAATACAACTAATTATTAATACATCAAGATAACAATGTATACATATAAATAATAATGGGTTTGTCTAAGTTTTATATGAATTTTAATATATACATATATATATATATATATATATATGTTGTATAATGTATATATATTCAGATATAAATCATATCAGCCTAAAATTAATAAATAAAAATTATGATTTGCACTAAAATTAATAATTTCACCTAAATTAACATTTATATTAACTTAAATTAATATTAAATTATCATAGAGGCTTTAATTAGTGACCATTAATTGAAGGAAAATATGATATACAAAAATTCAGTTGAGAATTGAAAAAAAAAAAAAAATTGTTTATTTTGTTCCTCTACAAAATTAGAGAAGAAATTTATTCTTTAGAAATCCATTCCTCCATAAGGAATTTAGAAAAATAAAGTGGGATTCGTTTATCAACAATTTGACTAAAAATTTAACTATGAGCTAAAATTTGAGGAGCCAAAAGTTTACCATAATTTTTTTTCCTAAAACATGTTCACCAACTGGAGCCGTGCATTTTCACTATATAAAATTAATATAAAAATTCGGCATAAAATAATTAAAATATTGAAATACATTATTTAAATTCGAATATTAAAAAATAATAAAAATTATGAATAGTATTAATATTAATAAAATTAAAATAATAATTTGCATAGTCCAGAAATTAATACGCCGAACTTTTTTTAAAAATGAGTATTTTTAGAGAGAAGTTAAATCATATTACTCTGGCCATTTCATTTTAAGTCATTTTTAGATTGTATACCATGGTTAAAAAATATTTAGTTTTGATATTTTCTAATAAAAAATATCATTAACTATATAGTTAACCCATTTCAATTAATAAAAAATAAAGAGATAAAAAGGTATTTTAATACATAATTAAAATATATATTATTCTATCTATTTCATTTAAGTTATTTTAGATATATGTATACAGATTAAGAAAACGTTTAATTATATCTATTTTCTAATTAAAAACATCATTCCACTCCACCGCCAAAAACTTAGTTCTCAGATCCACCATAACCTCCCGGTGGTTTGGCTGCCACCACCGGCGGAAGAGGCTCTTACTTCTCTTTCTTTTTGTTCTCATCTGGTCTTCTCTTTTCTTCTCTATGGCTTCGTTCTCTTCTCCTCTGCTCACTTGTTGCGGCATACTCTGTTCGGCGACGTTGCTTGTTCGATCTGGGAATCATTGAAAGTCCTTGATGTGTCTTTCGGCGTTTTTCGTGAAGGTTAGAACAAGGAAGGTGTGTTGGCTATCTCTTCCGGTTTAGTGTCCAGTTGGTCTACTCCCCTTTTCATGGCGGTGTGGCAGAGTGGTTGTTGTACTTTTCATATGTGATTTGCGTTCCGTTGTGTTGGTGTTGGTCTATGTATTGCGTTTTTATGGTGTAGTGTTCAGAGCTCCTTAAAAGTTGCTTTCCAATCTTTGGAATTTGGTATTCGGTTGTGAGATGGTGACCATTGTGATCTATGGATCTGCCTTGATCTCCTTGAGTGGTGCTGTTGGTGGTGCTTTGTTGCTAATTGTTTTGCTGATCTTTGGATCTTGGTGTTGGGAACTTAATTCTTTTGCAATAGAATCATTTTCGCATTGTCCAATATCCCGGCTCTAGTTTCTTTGTTTCCATTCATAGCTTAGGGTTGGTAGTTGGCACCTGTTTTTAAATTTGGTGTTGATTCTTAAGTCTTTGATTCTATGGCTTATTGGAGTTTTCTGATGGAGCTTCCCTAAATTAAGTCCTCCTTCAAGAGGTTTCCATCGAATTCGGATTATCCGTATTAAACGGATCAAACAAACAAATGAAATTGAGAAAGTATGTACATACATTTCATATTCTATATTAATTTATATTTACATTTATAAAGAAAAAGAGAGATATGGGTTCTGTTTGTTCTCGGTTCTTCTTAGAGGATTAGCCCTTCTTCTTTGTTTCATGGTGGTTTCTATCTAGGCGATTATTGGTTGTGTCCTTTATTGTCCAACTTCGCCGCATTCAGAAGTTGTATGAAGATCAATATGTCTTACATTGCCGGATTATGAAGCCATGAGTTCTTGGTGATGGAGAAGTGGAGAAGGGTCAAAAGCAGCTATGTTTTTTTTTGCTTTGTGTGTATGGCTCTCTCACAATCACATGATCGTTTTTGGGTCTTTTGAGGTATTCTTTCCAACATTTGTATGAGATTAATTTGTAGATGCCTAATGGCGTATTTTTCTTTGAGTTTATGTTGGCAGCGATTTAGTTTAGAACTAGATGATAACCCGCGCCCTGCGCGGAGTGAGGAAATCTAAATAATTTATCACTTTAAATATAAAGGTATTATAGAAAGTTAAAAGTCATAGAAATAAATATAACATTTTATATGATAAAGGATTCCACGGAATTGTGTATATAAATAAGCTTTGAACTTTTAAAAAACTTGTGTATTTGTTTTGTTAACTTAAAGAATATTTCGTGGAAGTGAATCTTTAAGAGTAAGCAAAAACTTATATAAAATAAATTATAAAGTAAAGATAAACGAAACATTGGTAATAGAATTTTTTTTTCATACATAAATTATAAATATAAGATAGAACATAAGATAAACAATATAGACTAATAAAATATGAAAGAAAAAAATATAAGCAAACAAAATAAATTAAAAATTGATTAAAGTCCGCCATGAGTGTTGTAATATATATATATATATTATAAGAAAAATCAATAAATTAAAAATAAACTAATAAAATATAAAAGAAACAAAGTATTGTTTTCACAATCAAGTAATTCTAATCCTAACTCTCCACATAGTCTTGAAATGTTCCAAGTTGGCATCATAGTTAAAGCCCGCCAAGTGTTGTGCTTGCAAAAATGTTTTGTCGTAAGGATGTACTATTTAGATAGAAGGTCTTGTATATATATACAAAAAGGCGTGGCGCTAGGATAAATAGTGATAGGCACTCGTCATCTTTTTTACGTATCGAAATTGATATTGATTGTCCAGAACTTGCCATAATCATGTTTGTAATTCAAATTCACGGCGGATTCGAAGGACTATTATAAGAAACAATTATATTTATTGGCCAACGCAAATAAATTAAACTCAATCAATGTATTATAAAAAAACATGTATGATTCGGTTTTGACTGTAATTTTCCATTAACAAATCGTATAATATTAATGAGTATTTTTTAAACAGGAATTAGGGTCGTATTTAGCTCACAACATTCCTAATTTGATTGTAATTTTCTATTACCAATATCAAATTATATTAATGAGTACGTTTAAAACAGGTATTAGTGTCATATTTAGCTCAAAACATTCCTAATTTTGAATATTCAGAAGATCATTTATCTGCCCGCAAGTAATGCTAATTGATATTATATGATCGATTTTTGGAAAGTTCAGGGCGCGGGAATAAATGCTATAATTACATATGGTAATATGCAACTCATTTTCGCTTCTAAAGATATGGTTTAAATAAAATCTTCTGAGCAAAACATATTAATTTGAATAAAATCTTCTTAACAGATGTGGTTTTTTCAATATTAAAGTAAAAAACTATATGTGTGATTTAAATATCATAGAAAACACATTTTCGTTTCTAAACATTATATAATAAGTTTAGACAAAGATTGAATATTGGAATTAGTCTAGGTGAAAATTAATAGTATATTAAAATTTTGTTTTTATTATTTTCGTAAATACGTATTTCAAATAATGAAAGTCAATAGTAGAACTATGGTTAACAATATGATATGTGTATATCATACTATCCGATCAATATATCAAAATATGGCTTAATGGTGAGGTATTTCCCTATAGATGAGGAAGTCAATATTCATCAAAATATATTTGTGGGTCATTACAATTGTGTACAGAAAATATATGTAATGTTTTGATCAATGGCAAAAGTAGTAATTAATCTAGTAAACTAATGGCTTTTAATTAAAATGGGTGAGAGTGATTGTGGAGCTGCCACGTGTAAATGGCACTCTTGTAAATCACACATGAAGGCAAGGTTTATTTTTTAAAATGCTCCTATTTTAATACATAAGGGATTGTAAAAGTATCTATACTATTATTTGGGAAATGATTTTTCGCAATGGAGCTCTCACGTTGAAAGTTAGAGTGGTTAATATCGTTTATACCCTTAATGAATAAAATATATAAATCAGTCAAAATAAAAACAAATTTAATACTTATTTGATTAGATAAAGATTTAAATTAATAATAATGATAAGAATTATCCATAATCTAAATATATTTTTAAAAATAAAAAGATGATTCCTATATAGATATTGTGTTGTTATCCGGAAAATATATTTTAATTAAAAAATTCAAAAACTGAAAACACATAAATAAATATTCATAAATTAAAATTTTTAATTGTATATAATTCAGAAAAGAAAATTAAAAAATTATAATACGTAATTGTTTCAAATTAAAAGAATATAATAATATAATATAATGATATATATCTGTGAAGTTATTTTTCGTCTCTGAACTTACACGTTAAATTAAATTTATATTTATATTTTATATAGTTAAACTTTAAGAAAATACGTGGTTGACAAAAATAAATTCAAATATATTATATTATTATCTAAACTAATGTTATTATTTCTGTAAGATCAATTTTTGAATGTAAATTTATTGATTCAATTTTTCAAAAATTTTTATCAATTAAGAAGAAATGAAATAGACTTTAAATTTTTCAAAGTTTCGAATGAAAAATTAGTTTGTAAATAACTTTATCATGTAAAAAAGTTTAATGTTTTAGGTTGAATTTTTTGGATGCAAATAATCATTTATTTTGATGTTTCTTTAAATTTATTTAAAGATAATTAAACTTATTTGATTAGATAAATGATTTTAATAATAATGATAAGAATTATCCATATCTAAATATATATTCATATAAAATATTTTAATGTTTGATTTAGGTTTTTTAAAAGTATAAAAGTTAACTTATAATATTATTTAGGTTTTTTAAAAGTATAACAAATAACTTATAATATTATTTTGAATTAATAAAACAAAAAATAATAAATATTCGTAAGAAAATTAAGTCCGCATGTGCGGGCAAAACACCTAGTTTTAGTTAAATTACAAGCCTTAAAAAAATATTGTTAACTATCCATCTAATCCCTCAACTAATAAAAATCATTTGGAAAATATAAATAGTTATATCACATGTAAAATTAATAAATTTTGTATTGAATTTTGAAATTAAACCGCATTTTTTAGTATACAATGGCACTAAACAGAGACCGAGGATCAGTGCAGCGAATAAGATGTGGACCGATCAGCTTTCGAGATTTGAGCGTCTATCTCATCCTAGGCATGGGCATTCATATACTGTCTTGATACGGATCGGTTCTTTCAGGTATCAGGTTTTTTGGATTTTGAAATTAGGACCCATTCGAATATTACGAAATTTTGGATCAGGTTCCAGTCGCGGGTCCGAGTGGGTTCGGTTCTGATGTTTAGGAACCTGAAAAATAACCGAATAACCAATGTATCTGAAACGGGTTTGGATATTTATACCCAAAGTAACCATATTACCCGATTCGATTCAGGTATTTTATATTCAAACTACTGAAACGTACCAAAAATAACCAAAAATACTCATTTAACACAAACTTGTTTGAGTATTTTTATCCAAACGGTCTTAATTTAATCAGAAAATATATAAAAGTATTCAAAATAACTAATATATTAAATTTATAATTTAAATTCAAATTATTCAACTAATTATAAGTAAAAATTTTACTAATAATTTTAGATATATATTTACATTTCGAATATCTTCGAGTACTCATTCGGTTCTCGGTTTGGTTCGAGTTCAACATCCGTTCTTCAGATATAGTAATTGAAGATCCATTCGATTATTTACCCCGAGTCCGATCGGGTTCAGAATCCTGACTTTTGGATCGACTTCGGGTCGATTCTTCGAATTCAGATATTTGTCCAGCCCTATCTCATCCACTACCACTCTGGCACTCCCACTAGTCTTTAATTATCAGTGTTGTATTTATAATAGTGGGCTTGAATATCGGCCCAAGGTTCAATCTAGACTAAAAAAAGTTGTTGAAGGCGAAAGCCAATACCTTACCCAAAATGTATCATGTGTCATGTTTAGCAATAAATGAAACTTTAACCTTTTTTTTCTAAACTTGTTAATCATAAAAACATAACCTATTAAATATAAGAACAAAAGTAAGATTCACCCCTAGGCGAACCTTCAAATTCACCTCACCTCTAATAACTACTCATTATGCACTTACATTAATGAACAAAAATTATTAAATATTTTTAAAAAGATTAAAATAGTTTTAAAAAAAAGATAATATCAATTTTAACAATGCTAAAACCGCCAACTAAACTCTAAATCCAAACCGTAACCCTAAACCCTATCTAAACTCTAAACCTTAAACCCAAACCCTATATCCTAAAACCCAAACCTAGACCCTAAACTCGAAGCGTATACCCTAAATCTAAACACTATACCCTAATACTAAATCCTAGACTATAAACCAAAACTCTATACCCTAAATCCAAATCCTAGACCCTAAACTCTAAACCCTAAACCTTAAATCTTAAATCCTAAACCCAAATCTTAGATCCTGAATTTAAATCCTATACCATAAAGCCAGACCATATACATTGGATTTAAATCCAAATTGTAAATCTTAAACCCTAATCTTATATCCTAAATGTTTGGATTAATATTGATATTGTTCCTTTAGAGTTTAAGGTAAGGATTTAAGGTTTGAATTTAGAATTTACGGTTTGGGTTCATGATTTATGCTCTAGGGCTTGGATTTAGATTAAAAGGTTTGAATTCAAGGTTTAAAGTTTGGGTTTAGGATTTAGGGTCTAAAGTTTAGGATTTAGAATTTAAGGTCTAGGTTTTGAGTTTGGGGTATAGAATTTGGGGTTAGGGTATTGGATTTAGGTTTTGGGGTATATGATTTAGATTTATGGTGTAAGGTTCGAATTTAGGATCTAGGTTTGGGTTTTAGGTTATAAAGTTTGGGTTTAGAGTATAGATTTTGGTTTAGGGTTTAGCTGGCGGTGTTAGCATTGTTAAAATTGACGTTATCTTATTTTAAGCTATTTTTGTTAAAAATATTTAATAATTTTATTTATTAATATATATGACACAATGAGTTGTTATTAGAGATGAAGTTAATTTAAAAGTTCACCCTAGAGAGTGAACCT
Source organism: Eruca vesicaria subsp. sativa (assembly GCA_932364175.1). Lineage (NCBI taxonomy): Eukaryota > Viridiplantae > Streptophyta > Magnoliopsida > Brassicales > Brassicaceae > Eruca > Eruca vesicaria. The sequence continues at coordinate 70,647 of CAKOAT010086822.1, read as the reverse complement.
AAATTTTGTTATAAATATAGAGTGATAGTGTCAGGCTCTTTTAATAGCAAGACTAACTTAATTAAACTGCATATACAAGTACTAACTGCTAAAGTAATTATTTTCTAAAGTTATTAGTGTTGAATCTCTTACTATAATTTTAAAACCCAAAATATGAAAATACTCAACAATGGAATAACTGTAATATTTATTATACTTAAAATATAATTAATCTTTTAGTCAAAATTTAACCTTTTATTGATTGAATAAGGGACCAAAGAAATGGAGTATATCCTAGACAAAATTTCCAATTAAATCTTTTAAGGATAAGTATTTAAAAATGTATTATTTTATATTACGAATATCCTACTTAAGAAATAAGGAAATACGATTAATTAACCATAAGAAAGATCCTACTTACAAATATCCTATTTAAAAACAACAAAAGTTCCAATTAAATCTTTTAACGATAATTATACTAACAAACATCCACTCTTTTTTTTTTTTTTTTACTTTTTTCTTATCTTTCTCTAACTTCTTTTTACAATTCTAATTTATGTTATTATTTTTTTTGTTATTTGGCAAATAATTCCATATTCAATTTTCTAAAATCTTTAGGAAATATTTCAACAAAATAACAAAGAACATTTCCCCCACCGCCTCTTTTTCACATAATCCGAGAATAGTTCCATAATCATACACCTTTTTTAAGAGCATCTTCAAAAAGACACTTTTTCAGAGTTTGCAAAACTCTATAGATGAAGATTGTAGGTGTTATGCTCCAAAAGAAAAACTTCAAACGTAACTTTAAAACTATTTGTATTTTATACTATGATCCTTATATTTGTCATAACTAGTTCAACTTCATAGAACTTTTATAAATAACTAGCACATATATAAAAACAATTACAGCAATATTAAGTGATAAAATGTTACACTAAAATATGAAGTATCAATAAAAATATATAACTAGCACATATATATAGTTTGAGAAACTTCAAAATAAAGTTCCTTTTTGGAGATGCTATAAAAGAAAAAAAAATCCATAATCCTATATCTTTCCTAAAAGAGTATCCTAAGCTGTCGTCTAGTCCCCTGCGAATCATATTCCGCCGCTGATTGGGGCGGCACTGTTTACAACCCAAGAGAGATCAAAACTTGCCACGGAGAATTCCCGAAAAATTTGTCACCGGCGGCAAAATCCTCCCACCCCTCGAAAAATCCTCGCTCACCACCGTATCTGACAAAGACAGCAAATCCTCGTCTCCGTTGAGATCTCCGACAGCTAGATCTTCCACAGTCAAGACAAACTCGTTGGATGAAGTCACCGAAGACGATGAATAAGTAGAAATGGTGGTCATCGGAGATTTTGTTGTCGGATGATCAGATGATTTCTGACAGGTGCTTCCGGCAAGAGGGTTACGATGAGTAGGAGCTGGGTGATTGTGCTCCGCCGTGTAAGTGACGATGAACATCGTCAGGTCGGATCTATTTCGCTCCACTTTTTTTACAGGCTAAACATCCTTTCTGATGCAGGGACACATACGGTTATGGCGTAAACCTAATGTTTCTATTTTTCTTTATGTGTTCCTTTTTCTTTTGGTTTTGGCTTTTCTGATATTATAAGTTATTTAGGAAATTAAGATCCTATTCTAAGAAGGTTTGTGTCTTATGTATAGCTATATAAACAAGAGGTTAAGGTCTCTTGGAATATACATTTGATTTAATAGAAAGAGCTTTTGATTTATACCTTGTTTAGATTTGATTCAATTCATCAAAACAGGAAGTTGGTCTCAAGAAGCTATCGAAAGAAATTCTTCATCGATTCAAGAACAGGTCTCGAAGAACCTCAAACTCTTAGATCGATCGTTCACCCATTCATACACTGCGCCAGATTGGTATCAGAGCTTTGCTACGCTCCGAAACTTTCTCAACCGCTACGATGGTTCGAAAATCAGCTCGTTTACAGCCAGCTGATGAAGATATCCCGGCAACACAACAGTTCGTCAATGATATCCACGCCCTAGTTCACAATCTTATCACCGCAGTCACAACTCTCACAACTCAACAACAACACGCCAATTCACCTCGCCATCACTGCAACAACTCACCTCGCCATCACCGCAACAACTCACCTCGCCATCGTCGCAATGATTCACCTCACCAGCGCCACAATGACCAAGTCTCCCTCCACGACGACTCAGATAACGGCGCAAATCCGTTCACTCCACTATGTCAAACCCGCAACCGCAACGCCGACAATTCCAAGTCCGATGAAGAGGACGAAGATTCATCATGGAAATCTAGCTTTAAGCTGGAGATTACCGTGTTCAATGGATCTACTGTAGCAGAAGAATTATTAGATTGGTTTGTGACAATACAAGAAATTCTGGTGTTTAAAAACATACAACACGACCGTTGTGTACCATTGAGTGCAATCCGCTTCCGAGATCGAGCTGCGGCATGGTGGTCTCAAACCAAGATAAACATAATTATTTATTAAAAATGTGAAATATCTTTTAAACTTTTGAAATTTCTTTATTTTTCTTTAAATTTGAAAAAATGCATTTTTGTTACGAGCCACATTTCCAAATTTAGTAACTCAAATACTATATTTACAAAAATATAATATTGTAACTAAATAATAATATTTTAATAATTCAAACAAAAACATACATTATATTTATAAAGAAAAATAAATTTATAGTTACAAAATTACGTATTATTGTTATGGTTTGGTTAAGATAGTAAGATTTGAAAATAAAACAATGTAATGTTTATAAAATAAAAATATTTATCCACATGATTTTCCAACAATAAATAATATCTAATGATGATAAATTAAGTCTTTTTGTCAACAATAAAATTAGTCTTTCAAACGCTTGAAAAACTAAATGACACATTTTACCATATTTAGAATATATATTCAGGTGTGTTACTCTCAAGTGCGTTTTTGTTCGATCTGCTGGTTGTTACGTGCATAATATTTCAAAAGTGTTATTTTGTAAAATTGAACTACTTTTCCATGTTTTGGTGTGAGTGGAATTATTGGGCTTCTAAAATACCAAGAATTTATTTATCATTTTTCTGATTGGTGATATATTTGCGGTTTCTTAAATAACGCTGCAAATTCCGCACCGCACTAAGTCTCCAATCACTACCTAAGTGTTATGCTAAAAATAGAAACAAGTACTAATGTTTATTTAAGCATCATTTATATTTTTCTCTATAAATATAATTATTTAAATATTTATTTTCTGCTTTTTAAGTGATCATTATATAACTCAATTTTATTTATCTATTTTAAATATTATAACTGGTTTGATAAATTTGAATTATATATCTTATATTGTATTTAATGTATAATTAAAATTTATTTTCTATTTATAACGGTGGTTACCATTCGGACCCATAATAAGTTTTAGGTATCGGTTGAGTTCAGGTTAAGTATTTCAGGTGTCGGGTAATTGGGGCTTAAGGCTAAATGATCTGTATAGTAACATGAAAATTTTTGGTTCAGATTGGTCCATGTAGTTGCAGGTTTTGTTTGTTTAGGATAATAAAACTAGACACCGTATATAATACGTAAAATAAATCCTTTCCTATTTTGTCCCGGTTTGTTTATTTTGAATAATTCAGATAAAATATCGGGTACTTTAGTATTGTTATATATAATTAATATTTTTATATAGTCGAGTAACTTTTTGGTTCGAGGTTATTTTGGTTATTTCAAATATATAATATAGGAACCATTTGAGTATGTTAAGGTTTTGGTCCAGTTCTGTTTTAGTTATCTTGGTTTCATTCCAATTCGAATCATCTGTTTTGTTTCTGCCGATGTATAGACTTAATCTACACTATAAATACTTAACCATATGTTCTAATCACTAATCTCTAAATTCAAATGAAAAATATACTGTATAATATATTATTTTTATCTATATATGATTTAAAAATATTATAAAAATATCATTAAGCAAACAAATTCAATTTCTGATTGTATTAATAAATGTATTCTACATAATTTTTCAATAGAACCGACTTACTTTTTCTAAAAATCGACACTTATCCCGTAAACCGTATGAACCGCAAATTACACCATACCGCACTCTAATTCAGTTTTGCTTATTTATAAAACAGTAGTTACTATACATACCTAAGAAATTTAAAATTATATTACAAAATAATAATCATATATATAATGACATAGTTTTCTCTTTTCGTATCTAAGGGTCCGAATCGTAATTGCGGTTTTGATAATATAAGCGATACAAAATTAAAGGTAGTGATTGGTGAATTAATAAAATGCGTATTTTAAAAAAAAGTACATATGAACCCGCTATTGGTTACCAATCACATTTTTTTAAAATGAAGCAAATCTCACATGCTTTATGAGATAGTAATTACAACAGGTTTGGTAAAATCCTCACGTCAAATTTTGACCATTCTTCATACCATGCGGTCCAATGAAAAACATATCCAAATTAATATTTAATTATTTTAATAATAAAAAATATGTATATATATCAAGCAAACCAGTTTACAGTTCCATCATATTTGAAAAGAAAGAGAACGTGAGTTTACTTCACTCAACATTAAGATAACAATGAAAATGTAAGAAGCGAATTAATCATATTCACGAAAGAAGTTAATATTTCACAGTGGGATACGTCACCAAATAATTCACAGGGGACATACCGCCAAATTCTTAAGGGTGGGAGCTTTCACCAAATACTTTAGGGTGAAGGATTTCATCAAACTTTCAACAAAGTGGACCATCGAACACCAATCCAATAAATGGTCAATACGGAGTTTTAGTTGGAAGTGAAGAAGAAAGTGTGAGGAATACGTAACAAGAAAATAATGGAGCAGTAGGAACTTCAACAAATGATAATGCTGCCCATGTTTCACATACACCTATACCAAGAGGTTTATTAAACATATGAGAAAAATCTATAAATATAAAGGAAAGTTACCAAAATTACTCAGAAAACGAAGGTTAGTTTTTTGATAATTGTGTTTTCCTAGCTTTTGTTGTGAAATATTGATATATTTTTAGTCTTTTAAGCCATATAATTACTTATGGCTTATATTATTTCATGTTTAAAATTTCAGGCTTTTCGTATATGTTAGTTACAAGCACAAGGCATACACAACCTAAGTTACGAAGAGAGAATTGAAAACGTAAAATTTGGAAAATGAGAAGTTTGCAGAGTTAATAATCAATCCAACCTTGACTTACTATCATCGTCATTTGAAAAGGGACCAGTGAAAATCGATAAAGGTTTAGGATGGAGAAATATTTGGCGACGAGTACAAGAAGATGCTGCTGCTTGTCTTCAGTTATTACGAATGTCACTGCCGTGTAATATACTACAAACAAATTATGGTCTACAACTAACCCTCAATGAAAATATTGAAGAAAATGTAGCTATGTTTATATAGATATGTGACCATAATGAAGTTCAAAGAGATGTTGATTTGACATTTGGCCAAAATCAAGAGACGATTCAAAAAAAATTATGGAAGTCTTACAGCGACATAACTATTGGCATTTGATTATATTAGAACTCCAACAAGACATGAGCTAATGCGAATTCCTAAAAGACTTCACTTAGATCGAAGATATTATCCTTTTCAGTGGATTCCTGGGAGATATGGATATGACTTATGTATGCGTAAAACTGGAACCTGAGTTACAGAGAATGTAGTGGAATCGACATGATAATTCAGTTTTGAACATCATGGAAATATGTGATATGAATATGTTATTCATATATATATATATATATATATATATATATATATATATATATATATATATAGAATGAAGAATCAGGATCTTGTCATGATACTGATGTTCTGGCAATGGCACAACAAAACGATTTTGAGTTTTCCTTGTCTCCACGATATAAATATTGTATCGTTGATTCAGGATATCCAAACAAGCAAGGATTTTTAGCCCCATAAAGATCATCACGAAATGGGGTTGTGAAATATCATATGTCTTAATTCAACACTTGTCATGCTTCTAGAAAAAAAAAAGAATTATTCAACCGGTATCATGCATCTTTGCATTTTGTTATTGAGGGAACATTTGTAATTTGGAAGAAAAGATGGAGAAGTCTATCTGCTTTTCCAAGATACAAAATAAACGTACAAAATAGAGTAATAATGGATACAATGAGATTACATAACTTTACCAAAATAGCAAACTACGTAGACGAAGATTTTGCAAAAACAATGACAGATACAGGACTGAACAACAGAGATTCAGAATCTGCCTTTGTTGATACAAAAGAACTTGATGTGGTACAAAGAGAACAAATAGCACAAATAAGAGATAATATTGTAAATATGTTGTAGAAAAATCAAAATATTCGATAATATTTTTGTTGTATTCTGCTTAATTTTTTATTTTATATATGTAATTTAAATTTTTGATTCATATGAATTCGATATTTAAATTTCTAAATAATAAAAAAATGTACACCAATAACAACTCTAAATATAAAATTTTAATTTTAAATTATATTGATTGTATTGATATATATGTTTAACATTTTTGAAACACTTTTTTTTTAATTGTTCAATTCCACAAACTATATATTTTCACCAATCAACACAATTATGCACCGCTGATCTTACCAAAACCGCATTTATCCCGCAAAATAAACGAATCGCAGTTGAACTGTCCCACACTTCATTCCACATCGCTTATATTACTAAAACTCCAGTTACCATTTGGACACAAAAGGTGGTACGCTTCAACTGTGGTTCATGCGGTTTGCAGGATAAGTGCAGTTTTGATAGAAAAAAATAGTGTGGTTTTGATAAAGATTAATAGAAAATAAAAAATTTAGTATAATTTAAAATATAGTTTTTTGTTTAGTGATAAAGTGATAAATACTTTATAGAATTCTAATGTTTAGTTAATATCTTAAATATATCAGGTTCAAATGGTAATCGTGATTTTAATAATAGAACTAAATTATATATATATATATATATATATTAATAAACTAATATGATACTCTAATTAAATAATAAAAATATTTAATAACTTAAATAAAAATGCACTGAAAACTATTCTATGTTTGATGTAGAAACCATGTAACACATAAAGTTTTAGATAGGTGAAATAAATATTTATTGAGCATTTATTGAAATGTTTGTAAAAATATTTTGTCTAATTTATATACATAAATGAAATATATATATTTTAAATACTGCATGAAACTCAATTTTCTTACATATAGTTATTTTTATTACTTTATACCTTTATTATTTTAAAAATTTTATGTTCATACAAAACCGCAAATAGTCCGGACCGCATGTAAAACCATGTAGAATTACTATAGCAAGTAAATATAAACCTTTCTATAGTAAACTAATACTACATTTTCATTTCTTTATAAAAACAAATCTTATATATAATAGTACACTTTCAAGGCTTCCCAAGGAATCAGCGTCAGCATTTCGTGAGCCCCGCACATTTAATTTTTAAAAGCCTATAGTCTTTTTAAAATGATTATAAACAATGAATACACTTTAGCCGAGTGGTATAAGACATCTAATCAAGTCTGCAAGCGTGAGGGTTCAAACAACACAGCTGTTATGTATTTTAGTTTTTTTTCGTTTGGGTTATTATCATATGGGCTTTTTGGTTTTAATGTTTTTAAAACGAGTCCCACGCAGAACTATCATCTCCTAATATATATTTTCTTTTAGAACATATTTAAAAAAAATATGTATGTTTTTAATGTTTTAATGTTTTAATGTTTTGTTCCTCTGGGATTATTGTTTAAAACCCAAAATAGTGGAGAAATCCTAAAGTTTAACGAACTCAAACCCAAAACAATTAAAAATGGATCAAAAACGAACAGCCCAAAAAAAAAAACAAAATGAGTCCCACGCGGCACTATCATGTCCTAATATATATTTTCTATTAGAAAATATTTGCTAATATAATCCTAAAATTTAACGAACTCAAATCGAAAAACAATTAAAAATGGATAAAAAAACGAATAGCAAAAACCAAAACCGAATCCCACGCGGCACTGTTATGTCCTAATATATATTGTCTATTAGAACATATTTCCTAATATATATTTTCAAAACATTATGTATGTTTTTAATGTTTTTATGTTTTTTCCTCTGAGCTTATTATTTAAAGCCCAAAATAGTGGGAAAATCCTAAAGTTTAATGAACTCAAACCCAAAAAAAGATTAAAAATTGATCCAAAAACGAACAGCCCAAAAGACAAAAAAAAAAAACGAGTCCCACTCGGCACTATCATGTCCTAATATATATTTTCTATTAGAAAATATTTCCTAATATATATTTTCAAAAACTTATGTATGTGAAATAAAATAAAATAAACAAAATTTAAGTATTTTTTTCGTTATTTATAAAATGAATATGTAATTTCTCTTACATTTTTCATAGTTACTATAATTTCAATTTTATTAGACTCCGACGAATGGATGCCCACAGTCGATGACGCTGTAAATAAAAATACCACATCATTCATGAACAAAATCTAAACTTACAAAAAAAAAAACATATACAAACCTATCTGGTGAAACCCAAACAACAAATATTAGCTTAAATTAAAGTTATTTTCAAACTGAGAAATCGTTTAGTACAAATATAAATACTATAAATAAATAATTATATCAAGTTTTGACCTTCGATATAAAAACTATTGACATCATAAAAAAAATAAAAAACAAGATAGACACCGATTTCTACACACTAGAAACTATATTATAGTTTAATTATTCCTATAAACTACGCATATAAATAACATTTAACACATCTATATATATAAAGTAAGCTTTACTCCCTCCTGCCTTTGCCACGTCAGAAAATCACTCATCCATGAGGTGACACGTGTCCAACCGTAATACGCTGTGTTCTTTTATTTGTGGTCTCGGGGAAAGATGCGTTTAGTTACGGGCTTAATGTTTTTATGGCCCAAAGTTATATTGTGCTTGGCCCAGTCAGCTGTGTTATGGTGTCTCGAATCTTTCTTCCTCGGAAATTAGGGTTCTTCGTCAAACTCACCGTAGCCGCCATTGCTCTTGCTGTGAATCATTTCTCCTTGACGATTCATCTTTCCCAGTTGAGCTTCTCCTTAATGCATTGATTGTAGCATTTACTACTCCCACACGATCTCTACTCACTAACATCTTCTCTTCTGCAAGGCGGTTTAAGAACATGTATATATATATATATAGGTTCGTCTCCATATATGAGAATCATTCACAATCCTCTTTCACCCAATTTCAGCTCTTAGTAATGGTTTAAGTAGAGTTTCTCTTTCAGACCTGAGGTCCGGTCATTGCTCCTCCGCCGTCGAGGTGAGGCTCCTCCGGTTCTGGGAAGCCAGAAGTCTCAGGCGTGGTGGTGAGCTCATTTGAATCGACATGATGTTGGTTGACGTAAATGTAAGATTTCTGTTCATTACAATCCCATAAACCGTCGAGATAGATTATTCCGACCTTAGTATTCTCATTTTCTGACATGTTTATTGTTTTACTCGCATGTCACAATTACGCATACCAGTATTAATGCTAACCGAGTGCCTGTTTTCAGGCCAAAACTCGCCGCCGGTAACATGTACCCTCTCTTCGACTTCGATGTCAACCGCTGTGCCCAGAATTTCCGGTTAACCAATTCTCCTTTGGTGATCTGGCTTTCTGATCCAACCGGTTCTGATGAGATAACTGAACCGGTTATCAGTTTCGAAGATTTATGTCATCTCCGTCACCTCTGTTCGTGCCTATGGAAGCATGCGGTTTGATCCTAATGACAAAATCTCTGTGGAATGGGAACCCTTTGGTTCATTTTACGTTGATGTGCCTTAGGTCCTTTAAAGTTAGAATCATTGAACTGATTTTCTGGAGGAGGAGATTTGTTTGACTAATATGTATGCTTTGTGTAAATTGGCTGAAGATTTTTTTTGTTAAAGACCTCGAGCTGCTTCAACTGCGCGTGATATTCGAGATAGAGCCTGGCTTACTAACCAGGTGAGTTTTTTATTCTTCTGTTTTGAACAATCACATTATCCATTTCGCATTGAAAGTTCCGGATATGCACACTGACTTGGGTTACTAAACTGCTGCAGCCCCAAAGAGAATGTACCTCGAGTTCTCTATTGTACGAGATAATATAAGTGACAAACGTAAGTTCATTCCTATTGCTCTGCATCTTTCAAACCTTTTGTCAGTAGTTAGTTTGAATTTTAACTCTTTACACGTGTATTGACACATGTTCGTACATCTTCCTTTCAGTCTCTATGTGACAAAAAAACTGTGATGAAGCTTGCAAGACTCTAGCACCTATATTCTCAACTGGCGGGGAAGATGAGGAGAGACGATGATGAGGTGAGATAATAATATTTGAATAATTTTACAATAACATGATCATCTAGATAGCTTGAAGTTAAGGGTTGTGAATGTTATCTCCAGGCTTTTCTTTTCTTGGCATTGGGTTTGACTCTTTCGTGTTTTTGTCTACAGTTTGGCATCTTGGATGATCTGCATCGTGCATCCAACTCCAGCTGTTTGTGGGTTCCCAGCAGAAGAAGCCACACTTTTCATCAAGGAAATAGGTGAAACATTAGCTGTTTATAATTGTAATATTTTTTATCTGATTTATTTTTTGAGAATTGCCATTGTTTTCCTTCTATCGATGTGTCTTGAGAATTGATTGCCATATTAGCATTCATTTGATGATTATATGACCGGTTGAGAATAATTTACAAAAAAATATAGTATCAAAAGTAACGGGCCGTTGGTTAGATGGTTACATTGAATAATTGATATGCAAACACACACCGGAATAAACTGAAACCAAATAAAGAAAATCCTTGGGAGTGAGGGATAGATCGTCTCCAACCACACTCTAATACATGCCGCTGAATGGGATCCCTATAATGAATCACAGAACAAATTAAATCTTGGTATAGAAACATTGAGACACTCTATCTCCGATGGATATATTACTATTTTTTGTAATAACAACACATTAAAGCTTACTACATCTACACACAACAATTGAAGTTTATGAAAATAATTTATGAATACGGCATAATGATATATTCAGGGATGAGATATAGTTCAGTTATGCATAGTTCGAACATGTTGGGATGGAGAATAAGCACAATCAAAATGAACCAATGCTAGAGACCCCCATTTCACACGACGCTACTACCGAAATGGCTTTTACTTTCTCTAAAGATATCAATACACGAAGTTAAGGTAACAAGATTATCAGTTTACATTGTAACTTATTTGAATGTCAAAGCTACGATTACATGGCATCTCTACACCATTGAAATCCGATGTGATACATGTATCTGATACAAACTGATTAGAAACTTTGTTTTTATGATTTAAACAACATATTTTAAGGTTCAAGATTCTGATATGAAAGGGTATCCCATTTAAAAATTCTTTATGCGCAATGGAGGTTAACTCAGAATCACACAGTTAAAAAGGTCGCAGCTTATCCGGTAAATCCAACAACCACAAACTTAAAGATAAAGCTAAAAGGATATATGCTGAACACACCATAGAGACATTCAAACAATAAAAGCGATAGTTATACACAAGTTTGTTTTCCCTCTAATCTTCTAAATTATCTAACAATATATAGTGTTTTCAAAAAAAAATCTCCATCCATGATCAAAATATATAATAAAAAGCATAATAGTTAATATATAATAAGTTATTTATATATATAATAAATTGTAAGAACTATACTATGCTAAATTCCAAGTACCATTTGATTCCAAATTATAATCATGAGTTACTTAGATTACACGTGATTTATTTTATTTTCAAACATAATAGTAATATATATATATATATATATATATATATATATATATATATATATATATATATATATATATATATATATATATATTTAAGACTCAAACAAACATGTATAGTTTTAGTTAGTAATGATCATTATTAACTTTTATGTAGTCTACCTGAATTAAATATATTTTCGATTAGAAATTCGCATGACTAATTACTTATAAATTCACTAAACTCATCGAGCAATTTTTTTTAAATTAAATCTAACTATTAATATAGTTAAACTAAAACAAACATTGTGAAAAATCCCATAATTTTTAAATAATTTATAAGTTTACAATTTTAAGAATACATAATCAAATTAGTAGATATATTATTTTAGTAAAAACATAAAATTAATTTTAATTTCAATTTAGAATAAATTAATTTTTAATTTCAATTATACATAGTTTATATTATTTATTTACCCGCCCGTAGGGCGGGCCTACCCTAGTTATTAAATATATCATAATAAACTGTGTGTTAACCCATAGGTTGGACTTTTAATCAAAAACTAGTCTTTGACCCGCGCGCCCGCGCCCATCGGCGAACTAAGCCGGGCCGGCTTAGTTCGCCGATGGGCGAACTAGAGAGTGTTTCTTAGTTCTATCATTCAATACTTTCTCTCATATTTCCCAATTATGATTGCAAACACAAATAGAAAAAAAAAACGGGAAATGCTATTCAATTCTGTTTAAACTGACTTCTTCAATTTGTTAATCTCTTTTCTTTGTTTAACTGATGTGTAATTATGTAAATAAATATCTACGCTTTGCAGGCTAAGAGTCTAGGAGAACATGAAACATGGTCAGACTGATATGAACAATCTAACTGATGCTAATGCATCTTCAGTGAGTTGTTTATGGCAAATTATGTTGGTTTTTATACTTCGCATCGGGTTCGACTGTAAAAATATTAAGTCACTCCTTAAATTTTTGTTTTTAGGCTGAAGATGATTTTGACGATTTTGGGAGTGATTTTTATTCAGTTCTTGCTGCCAAAAAAGTACAGAACAGTGTAGGTGTCGATTTCCACCTACTGTCAAATAAATCGTAAAAAAGGAAACTTCGGGAAAACCCTAAGTTTCCAGAGGAACCGGCTATCTGCAGAGCCGCACAACGGAAAAATAAGAAAACGATAACTTAGAATTTGAATGAAAATAAACGAAATAGAGAGCAAAGAGGTTCTTATTCCGAATCTGCGTAGGACTGGTACAAAAGAGTAGCCGAAAAGCTTAAGAACAAAAACCCTAATTGAGGCGCAGCTCGCTAACAGAAAAACGGAAATATTCCTAAATGCTAGTTTTGGTGGTGAGAGCTCTGAATTTCGTGTCCTGTTGCTTCTGCCCTAGACCTCCTATTTATATACTCCTCGCCCTGGCTATCCGATCTTTCCATTTCGCCTAGATTTGACTAAATCGGGAATTTTCCATTCTTCTCGATCCTTTCTTTTCTTCCGCGGAAATCTTCTATTTCTCTTCAAACCTTCCTTTTATCTTTAAACTTGACTTTTATTTTCCTTCTGCGAGTAAACCGTCAAAACGTTATCAAATCTGCGGGTTAGATTCCGTTGAAATCGCGAGATGGGTTTTTATCGCGTTTTAGGTCCTTCCGGGCCGTTTTGCGATAAAAACCGTTTTCCGACTTNGGGTTAGATTCCGTTGAAATCGCGAGATGGGTTTTTATCGCGTTTTAGGTCCTTCCGGGCCGTTTTGCGATAAAAACCGTTTTCCGACTTTTTACGGGATCGTTTCCTGATCTGACGTCGTTTTTAATAAATTTCTCGAGTTAATCGCAAGGTTTTACGATTTACTCGACTTTTCATTAAAAACACGTTTTTTACGACTTACCCGGCGTTTTTTATTAAAAGCGCGTTTTTTATGATTTCAACGAGAAATCTCGAATAAATCGTATAGTTTAGGCAATGTTTGGTGTTTCGTTTAACCGTTTCCGTTTTATACGATTTCCTCGAGTTCTTTCCGAGAAAACAAAGTTTTATGGTATTTATCGTAAAACTCGAACGGTAAGTCGGATCGAGATGGAACGGGAGATATTTCGGCCGTGGTTTAGAACGCGACCTTGTCGAAAGACGTAAGTTTCGAATCGGGAATGCGGGAAATCGAGACGCGGAGTGTCCGGGAAGTCTCTAGTTCGCCCATCGGAGAACTAAGCCGGAACTAGTCGGGCATGTCCTAGTTCGCCGATGGGCGAACTAGTTGATCACTTCCTAGTTCGCCCATCGGCGAACTAAGACGGGCCGGCTTAGTTCGCCGATGGGCGAACTAGAGAGTGTTCGCCGATGGGCGAACTAGAAGAGTACTTCTTAGTTCGCCGATGGGCGAACTAGTTGCGACTAGTTCGCGTTTTACGGCTTTTTCAGTTTTTTGCGGTTTCGTAAAACGATTCTCGAGTTTTATAAAACGATCTTCGAGTTTTATAAAACGATCTTCGAGTTTTATAAAACGATTCTCGAGTTTTATAAAATGATCCTTAAGTTTTATAAAACGACCTTCGAGTTTTATAAAACGATCTTTGAGTTTTATAAAACGATTCTCGGGTTTTATAAAACGATTTCTCGAGTTTTATGAAACGATCTTCGAGTTTTATAAAACGATTTCTCGAGTTTTATAAAACGATCTTCGAGTTTTATAAAACGATCTTCGAGTTTTATAAAACGATTCTCGAGTTTTATAAAACGATTTCTCGAGTTTTACAAAACGATCTTCGAGTTTTATAAAACGATCTTCGAGTTTTATAAAACGATTTCTCGAGTTTTATAAAACGATTTCTCGAGTTTTATAAAAAGATTTCTCGAGTTTTATAAAACGATCTTCGAGTTTTATAAAACGATCTTCGAGTTTTATAAAACGATTCTAGAGTTTTATAAAACGATTTCTCGAGTTTTATAAAACGATCCTTAAGTTTTATAAAACGATCTTCGAGTTTGATAAAACGTTTTCTCGAGTTTTATAAAACGATCTTCGAGTTTTATAAAACGATCTTCGAGTTTTATAAAACGATTCTCGAGTTTTATAAAACGATTCTCGAGTTTTATAAAACGATCTTCGAGTTTTATAAAACGATCTTTGAGTTTTATAAAACGATTCTCGAGTTTTATAAAACGATTTCTCGAATTTTATAAAACGATCTTCGATTTTTATAAAACGATCTTCGAGTTTTATAAAACGATTCTCGAGTTTTATAAAACGATTTCTCGAGTTTTATAAAACGATTTCTCGAGTTTTATAAAACGACCTTCGAGTTTTATAAAACGATTTCTCGAGTTTTATAAAACGACCTTCGAGTTTTATAAAACGATCTTCGAGTTTTATAAAACGATCTTCGAGTTTTATAAAACGATCTTCGAGTTTTATAGACGATCTTCGAGTTTTATAAAACGATTCTCGAGTTTTATAAAACGATTTCTCGAGTTTTATAAAACGATTTCTCGAGTTTTATAAAACGATCTTCGAGTTTTATAAAACGATCTTCGAGTTTTATAAAACGATCTTTCGAGTTTTATAAAACGGTCTGCGAGTTTTATAAACGACTTTGAGTTTTATAAAACTATTCCTCGGGTTTTATAAAACTGTTCTTTTTGTATTTTCGCGGGCAGTTTTGGCTATTAATTCCGTCGTACCGATTTTGACCCCAACAGTTAGCCCCCCAGCTCGTAAGAATCGTGAGCCTTTAGCGTAAGGTTCTTGCGAGTGGTTAACCAGTTTTAGTTAAGTTAGGCGGAATTAATGGTCGGAAAGGTCCGTTGAAAGTGATCTTTCCACTCTCCATGGAGCGGAAAGCGTTTAAGATTAGGGCTGCGCCTTGTGAAGGCTGCCTACGTACCCTTTTGAGGGAACAAGCCTTTCGTAGTTCGTTTTGGAGTTAAGGTTCGTATGACCTTTTTCCCAGCAAGACCTTTACGGTCTAGTTATATGTTTATCGAGCATAATGATGTCGATGGCATCTTGACCTTTGCCGGCCTTGAGACTAGTCTCGTAGGCCCTTTGGTCTAGCCGAGCGTGGCCGTTATAGTTTTCGGACTGGCCGTGTGCGGCTCTGAGTCCCTGCCGCTTTTGCGGCTTTATCAGTTTGCGTTTTTAAGAGCGTGTTTTTATTACATTGCTTAGTTCTTTTCTTTGGTAGGGTTTCCTTATCATGAGCCAAGCCCCGGACAACCGTACTGCTGAGGCTCGCCTTGCCGAGTTTCGAGCGAACATGGCCGAAAAGGAAGTTGCTCGTCTTCGGGCAGAGGTCGAGGCCAACCAAGCCGAAGAAATGGTTGCGAAGAAGGTTGCTCGCGTGATGGATGAATGCGCGACCAGGTCTCGTCGTGCCAAGGAGCTTTTTGACCAAAGGATTCGTTGTGCTCGTCGTGCGGGCAAACGAGAGGTTGCAGAGGAGATGAAGCTTCGTCGCAAGCGATTTGCAACCGGTTGTTCGGATGCGGAAGCCGTTCAACGAGCGCATGGTGATTATCGCGAATGTCGCGGGATCGTTCATGGGTTATCCCTGACTCAGAATGAAGGGTATTCGTTTGCTAAGGAATCCCTCGTGCGATGGGAAAATTTGAATCGGGAAAGAGATATGCAGTCCGAATTTTTCGACCTTAAGGCGCGCATGTGGGATCAATGGAATCCCGTCGTGGTGTCGCCGGATTCGGTTGAAGTCGGTCCTGGGATTTCTGATGTAGATGGTGGATTCGATCAACCTGCGTTTGATGACTTCGATGTGTGATGTTCTTAGTTTTTTTGATTTTGCCGTTGTTTTTCCGGGACTGGCCGTTGGTGGCTTTGAATCCCTACCGCTAGGCGGTGTGTATTCGGAAGCTTTTAATAAGAAAATATTTTCTAAGTATGAAACTCATTTTTTATGTTAGATGTAGAGGAAAGAATACGAGTTGTCATCTCGTACCTAACTCTTCGGTGTAAATCGTCCGATTCGTTAACACGGGAGATTTCGATTTTCGCGAGTGTTTAGATGTGGGCGAAGAGACATGCCTTTAGGATCTCGATTCATGCCTTGAGACGTTAGCGACCAGTGTGCTGGGTTTAGGGCAAGACCTAGGTTTACTTTCGGATTGGGGCTGTGCGATGACTAATCGGCTTTCGTTTTGCCCGTTGCGATTTTAACCTGATTCCTTACCGAT
>CAKOAT010086822.1:0-49830 GCA_932364175.1 Eruca vesicaria subsp. sativa | reverse complement strand
TAAAACGATTCTCGAGTTTTATAAAACGATTTCTCGAGTTTTATAAAACGATCTTCGAGTTTTATAAAATGATCTTCGAGTTTTATAAAACGATTCTCGAGTTTTATAAAACGATTTCTCGAGTTTTATAAAACGATCTTCGAGTTTTATAAAACGATCTTCGAGTTTTATAAAACGATTCTCGAGTTTTATAAAACGATTTCTCGAGTTTTATAAAACGATCCTTAAGTTTTATAAAACGATCTTCGAGTTTTATAAAACGATCTTCGAGTTTTATAAAACAATTCTCGAGTTTTATAAAACGTTTTCTCGAGTTTTATAAAACGATCTTCGAGTTTTATAAAACGATCTTCGAGTTTTATAAAACGATTCTCGAGTTTTATAAAACGATCTTCGAGTTTTATAAAACGATCTTTGAGTTTTATAAAATGATTCTCGAGTTTTATAAAACGATTTCTCGAGTTTTATAAAACGATCTTCGAGTTTTATAAAACGATCTTCGAGTTTTATAAAACGATTCTCGAGTTTTATAAAACGATTTCTCGAGTTTTATAAAACGATTTCTCGAGTTTTATAAAACGACCTTCGAGTTTTATAAAACGATTTCTCGAGTTTTATAAAAGGACCTTCGAGTTTTATAAAACGATATTCGAGTTTTATAAAACGATATTCGAGTTTTATAAAACGATCTTCGAGTTTTATAAAACGATCTTTGAGTTTTATAAAACGATTCTCGAGTTTTGTAAAATGATTTCTCGAGTTTTATAAAACGATTTCTCGAGTTTTATAAAACGATCTTCGAGTTTTATAAAACGATCTTCGAGTTTTATAAAACGATCTTTCGAGTTTTATAAAACGGTCTGCGAGTTTTATAAACGACTTTGAGTTTTATAAAACTATTTCTCGGGTTTTATAAAACTGTTCTTTTTGTATTTTCGCGGGGAGTTTTGGATATTAATTCCGTCGTACCGATTTTGACCCCAACAAACAGTAACTCATGTCTTGTTCTTGAACCAGCTGATGAGAAAGTAGATGAAGAAACCAAACTTAAGGCGTTAATAGACACCCTAGCATTAGACTGGCAGCAATAAGTAGTACTCTTTATCTGATGAGTACGGTCGTGTGATATAAATCTCGGCTAAATAATTTGCTTCACATTCTTTCTTGTGACACGCGAGATGGTTTTGGTCTGGGTAAAGGTTATATGAGGAATATAGCTGGAAGGTTTGATGAACGATTTTCTCCTAGTGGAAATTTCATCATCATTGTCAAAAAAATTAATATTTCAGTAAAATGTAAGATACTGAGACTGAATTTATTTTTGTTGAGCAGGAATGGAAAGGAAAACGCCACCACCAGGCTATATTTGTCATCGTTGCAATGTTTCTGATATGTTATATTTGTAGAATATTTTGTTATTTTTGTTTATTATGGTTCTATTATTCTCTCAAGTGTGTATGGTTATTCTTTGGCAAAAAATCTTTGTTCTAAGCGCGTCAATTTTTTTGTTACTCAGGAAAGTTTATTCAGCATTGCCCCATAAATGGAGAGCCTAACTATGATTTTAAGATGATCAAACCACCTACTGGTACCCCCCCCCCCCCCCAAGTCTTCGCTGGTGGAAAGTGGTGCAGTTGCAGTTTTGAAACCAAATGAGTATATTATCAGCTAAATAAATTATTGAGATGTTGTCATGTCAATCTAAATGTTTGTATCAGTTTAACAAAATTCAGGGATGCATTTGAGAAGCAAATGGAAGGATTACCGTTAAAAACACGTTCTGTTGGGGAACTTCCTCCTGAACTAAAATATCTCTTATGGATATAAGTGATGAAGATGCTTCTTTGACAAGCAAAATGTTTCCTAAGCTTCTGTGAAAAATGTAAGTTCTCTTATCGAGTTGTGAATATAGCTGATCCCTTTCCTGTTATTCCGTTCTTTAACCATCACAGATCATAGCCTCGATATATATAGTTCCTTAAACAAGTGTATCTCTTATTAAATCATCCCTAAATTGAACTGTCGCAGATTTCAACCAAACTTCAAAGATGAAGCCTCCAATGCTAGTGTATTGTCTCATCCGCTTCTGGAACTTGCAGAACAAACACAAACGTCCCTATGAGTGATTCTTACAAGACCATCTAACCGTCCACCCCACTTAATTTTGGTTATATTTCAATTGTCTATTTCCACATGTTTTCTCTACTTTAAACTTTATTTATCTCTCTAATTTCTTGTAAACTATTTCTTAGTGGTGTAAGATTTACTGTGACTTTGAATAATAAAGGGGGCGTTGACGTGTCTTTTTACTTATTTAACAATGTCCCCAACTTTGAGTGTAACTAAATGGCATTGTTGGCAATAATATAATGGGATAAAAGAAAAATTTTGTTGTGTTACTCAAAGTTCCACAAATCAAGTAAAATATATTTCTATCTCATTTATTTCAAAGAGTGACAAAGGTGGTGGAATCTATTACTCTACAACAGACAAAAAGAAAAGTTTTACTCTAGATTTTGGTTTTCTCCTTCTTCTTCATTCCACTTTTTTATTCTATTAAATACCACTCATAGCCTTTATAAATCAGTAAAATTTAACGTCAACAACGCATAAACGTCAGTCATGTAAACATGATTTTTTATACTACGTGAGTTTCAAAAAAGAAGATTATACCCTAAAAATAAAAACACATTCAAAATAAAGACATTTAAAAATTTTCTATTTAAAAATTTATATTAGATGCAATTTTTTTAATTAGTAACTCTGGAATGAACTTTCAAATAGCTCACACCCAAAACACAACACCAAAACAATAAACTAACCGTAATCAATACTATTAAAAAAGAAAGAGTCCTAAAAAATCTACTTTTGAAAGGTTGTTTGGACTCTTTCACTACATTTACCTTTTTTTGGTCTTATGTTTGTAACAAAATGTTAATATATAACACTACACCATATATAACCTACATTTACTCCTTTCTTTTCGTGAGTTAGCCATATTATTTATCAAATATTTATGTAATCTTACTTTAGAAAATTTACTAACAATACAACTTTTTGGTCGACTAACCCACAAACCAAAACAATATATCATTCCTATGCCATCGACTTCTAAACCAATTAATATATTTTGAAACTTATTTAAAAGTTAACATATATCATACGTCATATATATAATGTCACTTACATTATATAGTTCCAAATATTTTACAAAATCAAATTTAATAAAAACACATTAGTAACCAACTGTTAAAAACAAAATTAGATATTGTACATCAAGTTATTCTCTAGAAAAAAAATTATAATAAAAATTGTTATTTAAAATTAATTTAAAAATTATTAAAAATCTTACAAATCTATACTATTAAATTAGCCAAAAGAATCTGCTAAATAAATCTTAAGTCTTGCCAACTCAATAAATATAGCTCTTATAAAATGTTCACAAAAATTAATAAGAGAATAGGTTAGGGCATTAGGATCGGGTACGGATCAATTTATTTCGGATCTGAAACACATAATCCCTTATATATTAAAGGAGAAGCACTCTAAAAATGTATACACACTATAATGAACACGTGGCAGCCTTACAAAGATTTGATAATACATATGATTACACGTTCACACTATATTCATAAATGTGTTCACACTACATATTTATTTTTTTTCAATTTAAAATTCACATGCATGGCCCATTAAAACTCTGGTTTTTTCATTTCGAATCAAAACGGATTACGAATCAAAAACTAAATTATATATATATATATATATATATATATATATATATATATATATATATATATATATATATATATATATATATATATATATACTAGGGTAAACCCGCCCTACGGACAGATAAGCAAGTGAAAATAATTAAAAATATATGTGTAAACATATTCAGTTTATTCTAAAACAAACTAATGTTAATATAGAATATTTATTTTTGTTCTTTAATTAGAAATCAAAGACCTGATAAATTATTAAAAATATTTTTTCATGAATGTAATTATTTTAAATTTTTATATTTGCTACCCTTATATTTAAAATTAAATAAATTACTTGTAATTATAGGAAGCAAACAAATATGGATATCCGTAATTATAGGAAGCAAAGCAAATACTAAAATACAATAACCGAAAAAGAAAGCAAATCACAAAGACCAATAATTTTTAGAACGAATATCAAATTTGTTCTGTTATATGCATATATATACATATTTGTACAGAATTATATATATATATATATGTATATATATATATTAGTTTATATGAGTTTTACAATATTTTATGTATTAAATTTATTATATTAGGTGTAGAATTTTTTTTAAAAAATAATTAATGTTTATTCTTGTAATAAAATATTATTATTCGATTTTTTATTTATTTTTAAAATTTTATTTTATTTACAGATCAATTCGGTTATTCTTTAAAATTCTAAGAAAATTGGATTTCCGAATCACAGAATATCCAGGTGACTAAAGATCGAATTGACATGAGTGCCTCCAAATACTCGGATATTCGATCCCTGCCCACCCATATTTATGGATACAATTTTATTTTCTTTTTATAAAAAAATTCACTAATGTCTAGGTTTATTTTATTTTTAATTGATTTTATTTAATATTTTTATCTTTCATGTGTTATTTTGAACAAAAATGTTATTTAATATTAATTAACATTATATATATATATATATATATATATATCAATCACTTTTATCTTTTTACATACATATACATGTGCACCTTTATGTGAGCACCTTATAACTAAGTATTCACCACAACTGAAGTATCTATGTTTTATCGAAGTTGAGATATTATATTTCTTAATGCTTCTTTTATTACCGACCAAATTATAGTGAAATGATTTGTCTTAATAATTTTTTTCTGTAACTATTATCCGTTTAGAAATATAATATGAAACCATTAGTTTGACATTACGACTATCCAAAATTCATCACATGAAAACCAAAAAAATAATAGTAATTTTTGGTTATCACCAAAGAAAACCAAAAAAAATCAAAAAATTAACAGAAAAAAACCAAAATAAATCTTGATTTAAAATGATAATTATATTTTAGGAGATTAAAAACAAAAACAAAAACAAAAACAAAAACAAAACCTAAAACCGAACATATATTAAGATTAAACAGATTTAATATATATTTACTAAAAATAATCAAACTAGTAATCACATTCTGCGCAAAGCGTAGATTATTACCTAGTATACAATTATAGTCACACCTACTGCACAGTTTCAATAACAAATCCACAAACTACAGTAATTCCTTGGCAAGTTACGGTAAAAGAAAAGTCAAAAACTTCACACTTGCGCGGGGCTCACATCTAGTAACTATAACTGAACAAAATCATCTTGTCTTGATTGTCTGAACCTATCATAGAACCTCAACGGGTCTGTATGTAATGCGATTGCATTATCGTGTCTGTCGGATGATTGAAAGATGACCAAACAAGGACACTTTGGTTGTTGAGGAGTCAAAGGTTACTAGAATCTTCAATCGAATGTAGTGTAATTCCGATTTAGTGTCAGGGTTCGATTGTCCACAAATACAAAATATATTTTTTTACGTGATCACCAAAATGATATCATTTTAACATACTCGGTTATAAAATAAAAGAAAAGCTGACTAATTTACTGTAACGGGCGTTTAAAAGTTAACGACAATAACGTATTTGCACAAAATGAATAGATTGTGTATAAACTGAATTTTGTAAAATATGGATTATATTTTTGAAAAATTGAACATATGGTCATGCTTCAGGTTGTTTTAAGTCAGCGTGTTAGGGCTCAACAAATTATTTTAGAATGAATAATCATTTGTTCATTCGAGCTTACTTTTTTGTCGTAGTTTAAAACGAGGTTTTAAGCATACGTATTATATAATTTTGCCTCTTAGCTTTTGTTCGAAACAGTAAAATGAAAACTGAATTACGAAACTGATCTGAAAAGAAAAACCAAAGAGTCGCACTTATTTGACACAACTCACTGATATTTGAACAACGGGTTATAAGAAGAACAGAAACCTAAAATTGATAATGCCAACCACACGGACTCGAAACCACATTGTTAACTAAAAGCGTCCACGTTACATGCAGCACGAGATACAAGAGTTCGGAGAGCTTTTTTTTTTTAAATCATAATTTGACAACTTGCACATCACAAAGCAACTTAGTGATAGGCAGACACACCTCTTAGGGTTGTCAAGAGGACTGTGGGCAGAGCAGAGTTACCTGTAGCCAAATCCAAGGTCGAGTTCCTGACCCATTGAGCCCTGACGATTAGGACCATCGGCTGGAGACTGGTTCGATGTGTCCATCCTCTTGTGAATCCCTAAGAGTGTATTCAGCGAAGCTGGATGATCAGCTCTGTTTCCTTGCGAACCTGCAAAGCCACAAAATGAAAAAAAAAAGTGTTTTGAGAGACCAAATAAAAAATCAACTAGTCCCTTCATAGTTCGATATTAAGGCAGACTCGCCACAGAAGAATTTGTCCCAGGCAAAAATGAGCGAAAGTTAAATCTTTAATTGGCAAAGTAGCAAATGGATTTGGTTATCTTTTGTAATACCTGGTGGTGGCATACCGTAGCTGGGCTGGCGATGGGCGCAGGGAAAGCCTTGAGATGGATTTAACTCGGGGATGAGACCCGGCATTTGGTTGTTCACGTTAGGAGAGTGACCACCACCTGGGAATCCTTGCATTAGATGATGGTTTTGCAGGTTATCTTGCATATGCATTTTCTGCATCATATGTGGAGGAAGACGATCAAACTCGGGAAGTCCACCTGTTGCTGAATGATGAAAAGGTGGGCGATGAATCATGCTTGGTGGAAACCGGTGATTTGGTGGACGATCCTGATGTTGAGCTATGGTGCTTCCTTGGCCCATGAAATCGAGCTGAGGTTTAACATGAGAATGGAAGACTGGGCTGGAACCATTGAAGTGAGAAGAGGGGTCGGTTGCATATTGATGGTGAAGAAAGGGACCATCTTGACTTCCCATTATTGGTCTTTCATTCCTTGGACCAGAGTTTAAAGCAGCTAGCTTGTCAGAGATGTTGAATGTGACTTCAGGCTCCTGATTACGAGGTCCTGGAGAAGACATGTATTTTTGTGGGTTTGCAAGTAAATTACTATCTTCAGGAAAGCCAAGTAGCCCTCCGGGGAAACCGTCAGGTCTCATTCGATTTCTTTGGCTCAGTTCACCGATAGACCTCTCTGATCGAAGTGGGGCCGCAGGGGCATCAGAAACCACAGCTCTTCCAGAGACAGGTTCTCCAATTGACTGCAGTTCGTTCATGAAGGCACTCCCAAATAGATTCTCAAGAGTCAAAGACTTCCCCGGATCTACTTCTCCAGCTGTAGGTGGTTTCACAGATGGTAGTGGTCTACTCTCTGTAACTGGAAGCAGCAGCGTATCTTGACTTGTTGGGTTTGCACTTCTCTGTAACAAAGAAAGAAGGTGCTGCGAAGCTTGGTTATCAACAGTTGTTTTCCGTTGATTGGTTTTCTTCACAGAAGAAACACTAAGCTCTTGGTCAACTGGCGGTTGAGGAGGATGATAACTTTCACTGACTTCTGACAGAATAGACTGCTCAAGGTCTTCACAAGTGAGAACAGGTGGAGCAGCTGTTACTGATTTCCTTGCGGAAGTGTTGCTTAGCTTATCAGTACTTTTAGTGGCATGGCCTTGATAAGGAAAATCCATCGAAAGCTCACCCTTAGCTTTTGTGTCAAAGGTTTGCAACTTATCCGCACCTTGAAGTAGTGACAGTAAGCCTCCTGGTGGCCTGCTGGATGGGAGATCTTCGACTGGCTTGTTATCTGCACCGATTAAAAAAAGATGTTGCATTATTGTCTTTTGTACGGAAAAATGTCACTTTTCCCGCATATCATTCAGTGGATTACCGTCTTCAAGAAATAGATGTGCGAACTTTGACGATTTAAAAGTCTCAGGGCTCCGTGTCTCTTCTACTCTTTCAACAATTTTCTACAAAGATGTGGACATTTGTCAGGTCAAATGAGATTATTCAAATTCCACATAATATGCAAGTACATGAACATGCATGTCATTTCCTGAGTAAAAAGCACTCGATTTTGTTTATATATAACACATGGACCATTATTTGGTTACTAATAGAGCAGACAACCTGTTTATCTATCATCCTCAAGATCAATACATCATATAGGAAACGCCTCGGTACGAGTTACGACTGTATAATGAAGACTAAATCCGAAATAATTATGCATCGAACCAAGATGAAGTGCACATCAAATACAGGATCATAAGGATAGCATAAATGCAGGAGCTAGATTTTAAGTTTCAAAGGGAAAATGAGTTAATTGAAATAGATAGGAAAAAAAGTCACCTGAGGAATATTAGAGTCACCACTATTCAAATTTATAGCGGTGTTGAATATCTTATCCAGAATTGATGGCTCATCCGAAATCATCAAGCTTTTCTTCTGGTCCTTCACTGAAGCTTGCTCAATTTTTCCTAGAAATGAAGACAAATTAACAGCCTGCTCACTTGTGTCAGTGGAATTGACACGGACAGCTTCATCTTCTACCAGCATCTCACTGGAGCCTATCTTAAATACCGAGGGTTTTTCTTCATTCGTAACAGACGTTCCATATACCATATCAATGCCTTTGGGATTCAAAGGACTACGTTCATGTTGAGAAGTTTCGGCCTGCAAAGAGCTTAATAATCAGTAACTAAAAGGTGCGACCAAAGATAGGGGATGGACTTATAAATTGTTTTGTAAATTGAAGTACCAATCAGCGAATACATCCAACAAAACATTTACACAGAAAAGATAAACCAAAACGAAAAGGGTCACCACATTAAAAGTTCAACTCTCACTGATTAGCAGGAAATGAATGATCCCCTTCGAAAGTGATAGATCAAGCGACCACAGCCTTGGATTAAATAAAGCCAAAGTAGTAATTGAAGGTATTAGCTTTCTGATAGGACATAATATCAATGAAGTAGTAATTTCAAGAATTAGCTAAGAGGAGGCCTACACAACTACTTGTACTCATTTTTTATACTCCTAGTATGCTTCTTCGTTAGATAAGACGAGGCCGATACAACTACTTGTACTCATTTTATTGTTTGGAATTCAAGCAGTATAATAATATAGTATATGCCTCCATTCATGGAACAAAAGAAACTTTGAAAATTAACATGCAATCAAATATGAAAGTTTCATGAAACAGCAACACATATATTAAGCTTGAATGAGCATCTCAGAAAGACAGCGACTTACTTGAGGTTTGTCCCCTTGCTTTCTTTCCAAAACTGTGCTACCAAAACCAGGGGGTACAAGCGGTCTGGGTGCGTTACTCTGAGAGTGAAAAGAGTGGTTACTAGAACCAGGGATTGACGGATTTTTGTTGACTTCGTCACTTCTACTTGGGCGCTCTTTTTCATCTTTGGACTCCCCAAGCAGTTCCGTAAATTCAAAGTCGTTTTTACGTAAGTCTGGGTTTGATTTTTGCCTCTCCTGGAATACTTTTTGATGTTCCTTCCTCAACAACTCAAAAGAAGCTGACATAGAGTTAGGAATTTCAATTAAAGATCGACATAAAAAATGCATGTGCAAAGAGTTAACTATTGGACAGATTTAAGTGAATAGATCCTCTGTACCTCTTCTTTTTCGTTCTTCTTCCGCTTTATCTTCACTTGTAGAGTCAGAAGAACCAAACGTCTCGTCATTTAATGAGTCTCTCGTGTCACGTCGAGTGAACGGTGCCGCCTACATAAAGGTTAAGGAACTTATCAACATGGTGAAGCAGCATTCAACAATCACTAATACTAAACATTATCCCACAAAAGAAAAGTGGTCAGTTAACCTTATATGGGCGAGGGGGATGGTAAGGTTCATTGGTTCTACTCAGCTGACACGCGTCATTAGATTGAGGTCTGGAGGCAGATGGTCCAGAAGACTTCGGGAAAGAACCTTTCCCCAGAAGTCCATCATGCTCCGGTGCTTGCCAAGGCCTCCGAGATGGCATGCCAGAACGCCTTCCAGGCTCTCCTAAAAGAAAATATACATCATTTCAATATCAACTATCACACCCAAATTCCAGAATAATTTTCTATGGTCTTCTTCTCAAGTTTTGACTAGACAAAAAAAGCAGTCTTCATGCCATCCGCTTTGGGGAAAAAGTGTCAAATCATAGAAACGAACACTTTGTGCAGAAAGAAGTAAATTGTAAGAATAGATTAAGAGCGAAAGAATACTAGTGCTAGTCCACCTCGTAGTAACGTCATCATGCAGCATTTAAAGAACAAGATGTTACCTGGGTCCCGGTGAGAATGTGAATCACTATCTTTATCATTCCATCCACCTGAGCGCCCTTCCCATCTTCCACGGCCTCCCCGAGAGTTGCTACCAAATTCACCCCTGGTGGGAGGCGATGAACTATAGTCACTCCGCTTCAAGCCGTGAGACGCAAAATCGACAGAAATTTTGTGCCTCTCCGGTGAAGGATCTTGGGAGTCACTGCATATATAAATAAAGAGTGTACAGATCAAGACATATTCCTCCAAACCAGATATAGTAGGAGGACTACACGATCATAACAGATTTATTACAAATCCTAAAAATTACATTTCAGATGAAATATAGAATAGAGTCTGACCGTAAGGTAAATCATTGAATTCAGTGGGCAGGTTTGGAAGCTTCTTACAAGCATCTGTATTGCTCAAGGATAACAGAAACTCTCTCGTGTATGAAACTCTTGGTTTCCTGATTCCAACACAATAGTTAATAAATAAATAAATAAAAAAAGTTGTGCAACACGCAGGTCAAACGTATGAATGAGATAAAAAAAACTTACTTATTGGATTCATCATCCATGGGAAATTGATGTTCATCAGATATACTCATTGTAGAGATCTTAGCTGGCAAAGAAAAACCACTATATTCAAGTTGCGCTACTCTAGTCTTGTTATAATTTGGTGTTCGATATTACAGAGTCTAAAGTATTCCAACAAATAATATTTCCCAAGAAGCTAACCCAGGATTGAAGAGCTATATGTACAGTCAGATTCAGAGACGGTAAAAACTAACTTTTGTTTTTTTTTGTTTTCTAAGGTTTTCCAACAGAAATGGTGGAATCTCCGGATAACCTAAACCTTAAATCCAACAAAAAAGAAAACAAAGCAAGCTCATCCTAAAGTCAGAAGAAGGACTAATCTCGTCATCCGTTCCAAAACTTTCGAATCGACAAATAACCTCAAATCTAGAGGTCTACGAGAGCTAGGGTTTGTTTTTTTACAAGGGGATTACACAATCCATCCGCATATATAAATAGAAAAGAACAACGCCTCGGATTCTAGAAAAAGAATGAACTCAGAGAGAGTGCAAATTAGGGTTGCAGAAAAAAGAGAAATTATGCTCTTCCACAAATTTGATCGATTGACGAGATATCGAAGAGAGAAAAACGAACAAGTCTACAGAGGAAGAAGGTAAGATTGACAACCCACGCGCCTGCTCTCTACGCGCTTAAATTTTTGTAACTCTTCCCACAAACTTTCAAGAATCACATAAAACATCCCAACGT
The DNA here is from genome assembly GCA_932364175.1 of Eruca vesicaria subsp. sativa. Lineage (NCBI taxonomy): Eukaryota > Viridiplantae > Streptophyta > Magnoliopsida > Brassicales > Brassicaceae > Eruca > Eruca vesicaria. The sequence goes on along the minus strand of CAKOAT010086822.1, from coordinate 38,241 downwards.
GACTCATAGAGTCTTTAGGAAAAAAAGTATTTCGGATTTGGTAATAATATTTTAATTATTTTTTTCTTAAAAAAAAAAAAAACATATCATTCACGGATTGTCACGTGTTCTGGAGATCCGTAAATAATGTAAGGATTCGCCAAGAAACAATCCTTATTTAGGGATTTTAAGGATCGAATCCTTAACTTTTTGTGAAGTCTACTAATTATTTAATTTTTTTTTCTAAGAATTCTCCCCTAAAGACCTCCATTGGAGGTGTTCTTATATCTTTCGCTTTTCCTATTTATACCTCAAGGACAACTCATCCAATACAAGAAAAACTGATCCTTGAATTTTTATTTTCTATCATCGGGCGATTCGGCATAAATAAACGCAATTGATTAGATTCGAGCACCGTTTACAAGACTATTTTATTAAAGGAACACATCCTTAAAATTATATCAAACTAACAGTTTTCATACACCATGCATAGAAATAGTAATTTTAAATAGTTTAGGTTTAAATCATATTTTCTAATGATATTTGTGGATTGGGATCACTTTATTTTAAAAATATGAAAAACTTAATAATTATTAAATGTTTACTATTTAAAAATAAAAAATAAAAAGAGTAGCTTAACGATCATAAATAATGTAAGAAATAGATTATTTCTTTCAAAGAACAGAAGATAGAGTTGCGATGTGGACCGTATAAAAAATTGCCTGAAATTGGTAAAAAAATAAATTACGTAACTCAAAATTAATTAGATACCTATACATTATTTTTTATATAGCACAAGGCCTCAATGCGAAGATAATTGTTAACTTAATAAACAAATTTACTGTGGGAACCGAAATTCACCCCTGTCAATTTTACGTAAATTTAAGAATTTAGAGTAAATCCTAATTTTCCAGAGGACCCGGCTATCTGCAGAACCGCACACAAGCAATCAAGAACACGATATGAATAAGTAAAAGAAGTAAAAAACAAGATTGACAGCGAGAAGGATCTTATTCTGAATTCTTCGTAAGAGTGGTACAACGAGAGTAAGTCTTGGCTACAAGAGCTGTCGGCGAGTTCCCTAGTTCTAATAACCTAAGACTAAAAACCCTAGTTGAGACGCAGCTCGATAACAAAAAATGGAAAGTTTCCTAATGCTAAGTTTTGGTGGTGAAATCTCTGAAAACTCGTCATATTCTTATGTCCTTCGCCTTATGGCTATAAGAGCTGTCGGCGAGTTCCCTAGTTCTAATAACCTAAGACTAAAAACCCTAGTTGAGACGCAGCTCAATAACAAAAAATGGAAAGTTTCCTAATCCTAAGTTTTGGTGGTGAAATCTCTGAAAACTCGTCATATTCTTATGTCTTTCGCCTTCTGCTTATATACTCCCTCCTTAGGCGGTTTAGTCCTTCCTTTTCGCCCAGATCCGAGTTTATCGAGAATCTTCCATTTGTCTCGATCTTTCCATTTTTCTTGCGGAAATCTTCTATTTATCTTCAAACTTGACATTTATCTTATTTCTGCGAGTAAATCGTCAAACCGTCACTGTATCTTTGGGCTGGATTTCGTTTAAAGTCGCAAGTGAGCTTTTACCGCGCTTTTAGGCTGTCCGAGCCGTTTTGCGATAAAAATCGTTTTACGATTTTAGACGAGATCGTTTCCTGATACGATGTCATTTTTATAAGATTTCTTGAGTTAATCGTATATTTTGACAATGTACGATGTTCCAACTAATCATTGTCGTTTTATACGATCTTCCCGAACTTTACGAGAAAAGAAGATTTTTACGATTTTTATCGTAAAACTTGAACGGTGAGACGGATCGAGACGAAATGAGAGACGTTTCGACCATGGTTCAGAGCATGATCGAATCAAAGGACGTATTCCTTATGTCAAGGATGCGGAGATCGAGGCTCGGGACGATCAGCTCGACGTACAGCGAGTCGAACCAGGTTGGTTCAGCTCGCCGTATAGCGAGCTGGTTCGGGACCGAGCAGTTCGTCGTACGGCGAGCTGAACCGGCTGGTTTGGCTCGTCGTACGTTGAACTGGTTCGGTCGAACCTGCTCGCGGTTTACGGCGGATGCAGTTTTTTGCATTTTTTCGCTTAACTTGGGCAATCGTGAAATCGGCGATTGTTTCGTTTGTTCTTCCGAGATGACGATCTCCAAGTTTTCCGCGGATTTCCTTTGTTCGGAAGTTCCTTAGAATTTTATGAAACAACTTCTTGTGTTTTATAAAACGTATTTTTATTTTTGCGGAAAGTTTTGGTCATTGATTCTGTCGTACCGATTTTGACCCCAACAATTAGCCCCCAGCTCGTAAGAATCGTGGATTTCTTGCAAGCGGTTCGAACTTGTTTTGCAAGTTTAGTAGAATTAGGCGGAACTTAATGGACAAAAGTCCAAAGGTGAATAGTAAAACTTTTTCTTACAATATATGGAGTAAAGTTTAAATTCTTTACTCACTTCCTTCCATAACTTTTCTAAGGTTCAAGAAGTTTTCTCTCTTCCTTTCCCTTTGAATCTCTTTCTCTCATTTTTACTAAACATGTTTTCAAAGAGAAGAACTCGTTCCGAAACCAGTTCTGATCGTCGTGGTTCCGAAGGAACGAACTCACAGCCTCGTGTCGTGGTTCCGAAAGAGGAATTTTCTATACCATTGGTTAATCCGGAAGATGCCGAAGCATATTGGGCGGCTGGAGGTGGCACGAGGCCCAGCACCTGGAACCTGGGTTCCCCCTCCATTCCATGCTGATCGGATTGCCGGATGCCCGAGTTTGGTCTCTCCCAATGGTCTCTACTCTATTCGAGAGTTTTGCCGAGTTCCAGAGGCGGTAGAGTTTCACCTTCCACTAGCTGGAGAGAGTAAAAAAGTTGCACCCGATGGCTTTTTCAAATGGTACGACGTATTTTTAATGCAATGCAATTTGTGGTTTCCGATTCCGGAGATCATTGTTCGATACCTTCACCAACTTGGGCTATCGATTAGCCAATTGACCCCATGCATCTTGCAACAACTCGTTGGTCTTTTGAATTGAGTACGAGCAAGGAATAATCCTTAGCATTGATCACCTCGAAGGTTTACTGAAACCCGAGGAGACGACACGAAGGATTAACTTATCGCCTCGCAAGGAAATAATCACTGGTTGCTTGTCGAACTACCCTTCTTGGAAGAAGAACTTCTTATATGTTCGTACCGACAGTGCATCAGTGGAGGAGGACTGCATTTCTTTTTTCGTGACCAAATGGGGTCGGAAAGGTGCGTGATCCGAGTGCGTATGATCTTAGAAATTTTTTTTTTACTCATTTGTTTTTGTTTTCTGCAGAGACCAACCCTCTGCCTCCGTTTCCAGCGGATTTTTTTACCGTTATTGCTTCCCTTCAAAACGGGGAAGGTAGCTGGAACAGTTTTTCTTCGCAGCATGTTCGTTGGGCACTCTTTGGTTTTCGAAGAGGATCCGCGTATAGCATAATTCGTCCCATACACGTCCCCAACGAGGAGGAACAAGTCAAGATCCCGAAAAGATAAACACGTGGTCGTTGACGATGATACATCCGCACCGCTTCCTTGATAGTCAGGTAAACGAAGGCGTTTGGGCACGTGCATGCGGATCATCAACTTCTAATTTCTCGGATGGCGATCTTGGCTATGTTCCAGAGTTTTCCAAAGCATCCGAGCAAACTAATGAGGTCTGTTTTATTTTTAATGACTTATGATTGAATAGTTTCGCTTATCCTTTCATCTTTCTTTTCACAGGGCCTTCTGACTATGAGTCGAGCCTTGAATGATCGCATCACTGAAGCCCGTCTTGCTGAGTTTTGTGCGTACATGGCGGAAAAAGAAGTTGCTCTTCTTCGGGCGGAGATTGATGTCAATCCTGCCGAAGAATTGGTTGAGAAGGAGGTCACTCGCGTGAAGAGCAAATGCACGGCTAACTCTCGTCGTGCTAAGGAGCTTTCTGATCAGAGAGTTCATCGTGATCGCCGTGCAGGCAAAAGAGAGGTTGCTGAGGAAGCGAGGGTTCGCCGTGAACGATTTGCGACCAGTTACTCGAATGTTGAGGTTGCTCAATGGGCCAATGGCGATTATCTCGAGTGTCGCGGTGTCGTTCACGGGTAGTCTCTTACTCAGAATGAGGGTTACTCGTATGCCAAAGAGTTTCCAGAGCAGATGGATTGTTTGAATGGGAAGAGAGATATGCAGCCCAAACTCTTTGATTTTAGGGTGCGAAATGTGGGAGCAATGGACTCTTATTGTTGTGTCGCCGGATTCGGTAGAGGTCGGGCCAGAGATCCAGATGCGAGTGGCAAAGGTTATCAGCCGTTGGTTGATGCTAATGTTGGCCAAAGCTCGGCGTCCGGGTTTTGTGATTTTGATGTATGATGTCTTTGTTTTATGATATTGTTGTAGTGTTTACCGGGACTGACCGTTGGTGGCTTTGAATCATTTCCGCTCGGCAGCGTGTATTTGAACGAAAAATATTAATAAGGATATTTTTTAAGTATGAAATCTGTGTTTCGTTTTAGATGTAGAGGGAAGAGTACGAGTTGTCGTCTCGCATCTAACTCTTGATGTAGATCATCCGGTTCGTTTGCTCAGAATTTTTCAGTTTTTCGCGAGTGTTTAGATGTGGGCGAAGAGACATGCCTCTAGGATCTCGATTCATGCCTTGAGACGTTAGAGACTAGTGTGCTGGGTTTAAGGCAAGACCTAGGTTTACTTTCGGATTGAGGCTATGCGATGACTAGCCGACTTTTGTTTTGCCTGTTGCGATTTTAACCTGATTCCATACCGATTTAGAATCCATGAGAGGTTCTCGGCTTATACGATTCGTCTGGTTGGAATCGAGCATCTCACCGGGGAAATTTTTTAAGCCTCCAAGACGTGCTGACCAAAAATTTGGATTTCTTTTATAGCGCGCTATTTTATCCTAGGCAGATGTATGCGGACCAATGGGTATGTACGTTTGTTTAGGACGGCTAGCGTGCTCGACGGGGCCAATCGCCTAGCGTGCTCGACGGGGCCAATCGCCGAGCGTTTGTGATTTTATAGTCGGGGAGGGACTTTTGCGAAATATTTTTCTAAGACTTTAGGTGATGTCTCGCCGGTTCTTTTTGAAAATATTTGGTGTATAAGTTTTTTTTTCGAAACGATTTAGTAGTTGTTACTGTGGAAGTAATTTCCGGATGTTTGGAATTTGTTTTTACGATTTTCGATAGTAGAGAGATTCTATAATATTCTAATTTTGTCTTTATTACAAAGTTTCAAAAATTTCAATTACAAAGCGAATATTTTAAAACTTAGGAGTATACGAATACTCGTATACGCACCCACTCCCCCCCGTTTTGGAAAGGGGGATATCTAAACTCGTCTTTAGGCGATCTGCCTACGTATTCCTTTCGGAAATCAAGCCATCTCGTAGTTCTGATTGTTGGTGCGAGTGGTTTTACTCGGCTGTCGCAGACTTCTCGATCGCTTTAGTCGTTGGATCGGCGTCTTGGTTCGGGTTTGTCTCCTCCGGTTGGGTAGAAGCGATGGGTTCGGAGGCTTGTTGCTTCTCGACCGTTGCTGGTTTCGGGTCATTTTTCGTTGGCAGCAGCGTGAACTTCGCCTGTTTCAGTTTCACGATTGCAACCGCCAATTGCCTTAGCTTATGTCAGCTAAAAAGCAAGATCGCGATTGTATTTGGCATCCCCAAAATGCCACGACTCCCATAAGGGGTCGGAAACTTGACGCCTAATTGGTATGATGACAGAACCGCCTTCATGGAGTTTATCCAAGGCGTGCCCATGATCACATTGTAGATAGCTGGGGAAGCGACGACTGCAAAGTTGACGATTTTTGTCACTTCTTTCGCGGCGACCGGAAGCCGGATCGATCCTAGGGTCATAAACATTTTGCCGGAGAAACTGGTCAACGGCTTTGGTATTGGCTCGACATCTGATAAATACGATTCCCATGCGTGGCAACGTGTTGCGGAAGATTATGTTTATAGTGCTTCCGGTGTCGACCAGGATTCGAGCGACTTCTAAGTCACTTATGCCTAAGTCGATGACGAGAGGGTCGGCGTGTGGCTGATCGATTCCTCCGGTTTTCGTGTCATCGAAAGCAACTCGAATTGGTTTCGTCTTTTCGTTGGTAGGACTTGATAGAAGAGATGGTATTGCTGTAGCATTGCGATTCGCCGATGATCATATTGATCTTCTGGCGGTTAGCGTCGTTACCTTTTTCGTCATGTCTTCGTCCGTGTTTCTCGTCCGTGTTTCTCGTCCGAGAACTTTGGAGTTCACGGTAGAGTGTCCACGAGTTTGGTGGAGATCGCAGAAGGAATCTTCATCGTAATTCGGATTCTTTGACCACGTGTTCCATGTAGTTTTCCCTTGTTCTGATCCGGAATTGATGGCGTAGTTGTGCGCCCCTTGGAGATCCTGCCCCTCGTGATGGACGTATTTGTCGTTACGAGGGTTTTTCTTTTTCGGCTTCTGCTCGGATGCGATGTCCTTTGCGGATGCTTTCGATGGCTTATGCTTCTCAGACAGGATTTTAGTCTCCTCTTCAATGGTAATGTAATTGGTAGCTTTGTAGAGCGCGTCCTGGATCGTCCGCGGTTTGTCGAGAGTTATCCACTTTCGAAACTTTGACTTGAACCAGAGCGATTTTCTGAGCGCATCGATGGCGGCTTTTTCGCTTATTCCGCTAACCCTAGCCATGATAAGTTTGAACTTGCTCATGAAGTTGCGGAGAGGTTCGTCTTCCTTCTGGGATAAGGTCCAGAGGTCGGCGTCGGTAGTTTCTCGATTTATAAACATCGAATATTGCTTCAGGAATCCGGAAGCAAGCTGGCGGAAACTCCTGATTGAATTCTGCTTAAGCTTGGCGAACCACTCGAGTGCCGCTCCTTCTAGGTTCTCGACGAAAAGACGGCAGTAGCCCGCGTCTTTTTCGTGATCCTTGAGCTTTTCTCGTCCCATGGTAATCTGGAAGGCCTGCAGGTGCGCTTTGGGATTGGTCGTCCCATAAGAGGTTGGCACTCTGAGTTTTCTAGGATCGGGTAGCTTGACCTCGGTGATGTGAGCCGTGAAAGGCATTCTCCGAGATTCATATAACAGCCGATCTATTTCGGGCGCAGCGCTGGTAGCATGGTGACTTTGAGATTTCACCGCTTTTATCGATGCGGCCGTTTTATTAATGTAGTCGCGGAGATCGCGAATCTCTCTTAGTTCGCCAGCAGTTTTCTGATTTCGTCGGCCTTTCTGCGAGTAACTTGAGATCGTTCCTCGGCCGTTTTTGCGCGTTGCACGCAGTAGAGCTCCTCCTCGTCCTCAGTAAGAGAACGCTCGGGAGAGGATTCCGGCTGAGGGATGCGATCCTTCCTTCTCCGCGGATGGACGTCTGCGTCCTCATCCGATGAATCAGATTGTTCGCTCGTTTCTAAGTTATCCTTTTCGACACTGTCTTCTTCGGTCTCATGTCTGTGAGTAGGAGATTTGTCCCATTCGTTCAGCGTCGCATCAGGGTTATCTTTTTCGGAGTTTTGCTCTGGCAGATTTCCTTGCTCGGTTCTAGGACGATCCAAAGAAGTCCCAAAATTTAACCTTCTTCCGCGGATCCTAGTAGTTCCGCGGGGGCAAATTTCCCTGTTTCTCGCAGTTAAGGTTTCCACCTGTTTTACGAGTGAACCAATGAGCTTTTCTTGTTTCTCCGATTTCTTGTTGAAATCGGAGAGCATCTTCTCGACGGCCTCGGTGTTGGCGTTAGTGTTAGCGTTAACCGCGGGAACATCTAAAGTTGGTGTGTTGTCAACGTTGTCGCTATCGACGCGAGTTGGATGTTCTTCAGACATCGTTTTTTGATTGAGCGTGCTGCGGCTTGAGTGTAAGATAAATCTGACCCCCCCCTCCTTCTAGCGCTAAACTGTGAGAACCGAAATTCACCCATGTCGATTTTACGTAAATTTAAGAATTTAGAGTAAACCCTAATTTCACAGAGGACACGACTATCTACGGAACCGCGCATATAAATAGAAAAGGACAACACCTCAGATTCTAGAAGAAGAACGAACTCAGAGAGAGTGCAAATTAAGGTTGCAGAAAAAGTGAAATTATGCTCTTCCACAAATTTGATCGATTGACGAAAAATCGAAGAGAGAAAAACGAACAAGTCTACAGAGGAAGAAGGTAAGATTGACACCCCCCCAACGCGCCTGCTCTCTATACGCTTAAATTTTGTAAATCTTCCCACAAACATTCAGGAATTACATAAATTCGTTATATCTTTCGCTTTTCCTATTTATACCCCAAGGATTACTCATCTAATACAAGACAAACGATCCTTGAATTTTTCTTTTCTATCATCGGGCGATCCGGCGTAAATAAACAGAATTGATAAAGATTCAACCACCGCTTACAAGACTATTTTATTAAAGGAACACATCCTTAAAATTATATCAAATTAACAGTTTTCATACACCGTGCATAGAAATAGTAATCTATAATAATAAAACTCACTTATCTGTCCCCACAATCAGCCATGTCACATTTTTGATATGGGGTTTGATAACACATGTCAAGCTTTGGTTGGCCGATTTTCAATCTCGCTGGGCCTGGCAAGAAAATCGCAGCCCAACTAGAAATGTTTTTAGAGGCCCGTATGCAGATGTTTTTCTTCTTCTTCGCCATCTTTTCTCCTTCCATCGAAGCGATTCCTTTCGTTACTTTCGTGAATCCATTTTTTCTTACTGTTACTAAATCGAGTAGAACCAAACTAGACTTAAACTTTGTACACATCATATGGTATCTTTACATCAATCGCTCCACCAAATTTCAGTTTATTTTGTTGTGTATGGTATTATACTGTTATTGTTCTTAGAAGGGTATATTATGTGTATGACCAATGAGATCAAGCAAAGACGCTATGAAATCATATTCTTGCGTATATGTTTTGGAAAGTAAAGATATGGATTGTGGAAGCTCTGGATTCCGTCTCTTTCCATCGCCAGCAACGGCTATGCCTCTTGGCTCTTAGGTATTTTACCGCAGATCTGTCTCTTCGTGACTGTGATTTAGATTATCAATTTGTTTTGTTTTTTCTTTCTCATATTTGTTCGATTCTGAATTCACAAGCTTCTAATTTAAGTTGAGTTGACTGTTGCCTTTTCTTTAATTGGTTATGTTGCTTTTGTGTGGATTGATTTCGATTGATCTCAGTGTAGATCCTTGGATTGGTTTCATTTCCTGGTTCTATCAGGCTTACTACTGAGTAGATTTTTTTTCTGAGATATGGAGCAAGTTTTTGTCTGGCCAAGCTTTTACCATTATCGGCTTCACTCATTCCACGAAGCAATCCATTGGTTCTATCTTAATGTTTTTTCTCTTATGTTGCATGTAGATATGAACAGAGAAGGACTTCTTTTGCTCGAGATTGTATCTGAAATTCATATGGATAATGGGCTTGATGCAGTGAAGTGTTAGGTATTTGGGAGTCAGTAATGTGAATATGCAAAAAGTATTGGGAGTGAATGATGTGAATATGCAAAAGACCTCTTCGTTGTGATGTTAATATCTCAATCCATCATCCAGTTAGTCAAGCTAAGTTTGAGACCAAGGTCAACGTGTTTATTTCGTTCTTTGTCGTTTGTATATTCTTATTTTAAACAAAGACGGGATATGATCAACTCATACTATTTTCATTCTAATGAATATGGTTGATGATTCGAGAGCTATTTAGCAGGAAAGTTGACTATGAGATTTATCAAGACAGTCACGTCTCTACTACAACCAGGGCCAAGAAGGCTAGATTGTGCGAAGAAGTAAATCAGGTAGTAAGCTAAATAATCTTTCATTACGTTGCAATATGTTCAGAAAACAGTAGCAATGAAGAAAAAAAAAGGCTCACTGATTACCAATATTTTGCAGAGCTATTTCTTCCAAGAATACATTGGGAGCATCCGAGGTAGTGGGCCTACATGATAAAAAACGTTAAAAACACTAGGCTTCCAATATGAAATAGTTTGTGACCTTTCTTTTTGGTATTCTAATTATATTTTCTATTGTTTACTTTGTGATTATTTTTTTGTGCGTCAACTATAAAGAAAGATATTATGCTAAAAGTATCTTTCAGCTAACGACATCTAGAATTAAAAAAATTGGGCTTGACTAAGAGATTCCTTGCAAATGATGTCAATGTAATTGGATCAGTGTTATTTATTCCAATTTTGCAGTGTTGTTTGAGCTATTGCCAATGTTGGAACTGTCCAGAGAAAGATAAAAGCAAAAGACTTGGTTTAGGCAAGTATATGCTATTCAGAGAAAAACGTATTTTAGTTTGCTGCAAGACATTTTGAAAGCTCATTGAGAATATATTTTAGATTTACCGTACTGTAAATGATTTTTGCTTTATGAGTGATATATACTGCAAATAACTGATCATGTGGAGCTTGAGATCATGGTTATGAAAGTGGTCTCTGAATCCCCAAACAAGCTTGAACAGTACCGAAGTGGGATAATCAAGAATCAACAGTAACTTAATACAAGAAAACTACAAAGTAGCTAAGCACTGAACGCAAACCACTGATATTAAAAAAGATGGTATACATTTTAGATAGCGACACCAAGAAACAAAGGATCCCATCAAACACTTGTGACTATTTTATCCACCCCCATTTGATGGTAACATTCGGACAGCCGGGCACATAAACCATGGGGTCATATAAACGAATTTTCCCACAATCAAAAAAAACAATAGGCGTCCACCTTACAACACCATCATCAAATGCGTAATGACAAACCCAACGACCTTAAACTAAGGAAAATCCCACTACAAAGCCACTGAGAAACATAACTTAACAATTATAAACACACCCTCCAACGCTACATATTTACCTACCTCCCCAAACAGGCTGCCCATGGGAGCAACTTTGCATGAACTCAAAGCTAACGACTACCTGCAAGAACTAAGAGAATCCCCATTAGGGGTTCTAAGGGGGAGTTCACACGTTTTCCGAGAGGAACAGTGATGAATCCGGCGCGCGTGGGTTCGTTGTGGTGAACCCGGTTCGTCACGGATTCGCCACGTGGCGAGCTGTGATTCGCCAATTTTTTTTTTTTTTTTTGAAAAAGTAAAAAAAAAAAAATATATTTTTTATTCCTATGAACCTATCCCCATCAGGTTCACTGATGGGGATGCTCTAAGCCACGGGAAACAAAATCAGAAATGAAGGCTTATAACTTAGAACCATCAAACCTAAACCGTAGCTATTAGACCAATATAAATACACTAATGAGTAGTGGTTATATTTTTATTTTTAAAAAGGAGTCCACCCATACATATGCTGAATAAAGCTTCAAAGACCACTGAAAATATCATAGTGACCTTAAAATTCCAAATAATCCCACAACTAATCGTATTCTACAATGACCACATTTTATTTCAATATGAATCCCCACCACCCAATTGTAACGGCAACTCAAAAGATCCCAGCCCATTATACAAGGCATGATAGACGGGTTAAACAATTGAGAAGTCGTCTCCAAAAATGGAACTATGGCCCAGATTTTAAAGCCACAGCCATGGTTAACAGCAACTTAAAAACATCTAAGGATTTTAACATAAATTCTAAAGGTTACTAGCTGGGAAGATTGTTCAACGGCCACACACTCCACGACCTTCCTTCATAAAGAATGAACATGGCCATTTGCCCCACTCTTAATGCCGCAGTTTAAACTACACCAGCTACAAAATTAACATGCAAAACACAGTCCCAGAACAAATAACAACACAACCCAGAAAATTACAACCAAACATCACAATATTTCGTACAAATAATCAAATTCCGCGCGAAGAGCGGATCCCTAGTTTTAAATATACTAGATTCTTTCTCCGCGAATAAGTGAATAAATAGTTTAGGTTTAAATCATATTTTCTAATGATATTTTTGGATTGGGATCACTTTATTTTAAAAATATGAAAAACTTAGTGATTATTAAGTGTTTACTATTTTTTAAAAATATTAAAAGAGTAGCTTAATGATCATAAATAAGGGAAAAACGCCATTTAAATCCCAAACTTTTGAAAATAAGCACAAAAATTTCCAACTTTTAAGCAAGCCAAATAATTCCTAAACTTTTAAAATTTACCCAAATTAATCTTATACTTCTGTTGACTCTGCCTTTTTAACCATCTCGAAGTCAAACATTAAGTATACGTAAAACTTCTGTTAATTAGAAAACGGTGAGTTTTGGTGACTTATTAATTACAAAAATATTTCTTTTTTCCTCTTTATCATGGGTTCAAATAAGTCTCGTAAGTTTCCCAACAAAGGCACATGTAGTGAGATTGTAAAGATGTACTTCAGTTATTGATGATGTTTAGGCTGTTGTTCATGGTAACTTTTGGAAAAAAAACTGTGTTTTTTTCCTAGACCATGTTGCTGGTTTTCTTATACTGGTGTTTTGGTTATGATAAAACGATAAGAAAAAGATTGTTAACCATTACATAACGTGGAGTTTAGAACCAATACATAAAAAGGAACATATAAAATAGAGTTCTGAAACATTACATAACAAAAGAGTTAAGGATGTGAACCACTACATAAAAAAACTCATAACACAAATATAGTAGTTTACTCTTGACATAACAAAAGAGATGAATACCGTGAGTCATTATAACCGATATCACACTTGATCAAGCTTGTGATTGGTCTTGAGAAAGACCTTGGTAAAATCCTTGTGTTGGCTCCTCCTATAAAAATTGAAAGAGTAAGCAAAAACAAACATGTTGTCAACAATAAAAACTGAAACTTAGAAAGTAAATTATACCACATATTGAAGCCTTGGCCGACCCCTTGGCCTCTATGGTTCCCTTTCAGCTGTCGGATTTACACATGCGAATTTGTTGTGGCCTGTGTCTAAGCAATTAGAACATGTCACCAAACGCCTTTCTCGTCCAAGCTTGGTCTTTTGGTTTGAGGAAGATTCATTTGCTCCTTTTCGCCTATCATAGTTGCTTGGTCTACCACGATTGCCTAGTCTATATGGTGGTGGCAAAACGGGTAACCTATTCATCCTAGGCCATATTTTCATTCCTTGAACCGGTTTAATACCCCTAGAGTAGGTTACTCTCCACATGTCACTGGTGTAAAACTTGGACACAAAATCTTCCATTTCTAACTTTTTTACAGTGATCATGCAAGAGGCATGAATACATGGAATGCCTCTGAGCTGCCATTTGAGACATCCACATGTTTTCAAATCCATATCAACACTATAAGCAGTCCCTCCATCATCAATATGAAATTCCTTAGAATTGTATAAAACAACTTCTTGTGTTTTATAAAACGTATTTTTATTTTTGCAGAAAGTTTTGGTCATTGATTCTGTCGTACCGATTTTGATCCCAACATTTACAAAGAGTAATATACACATACAAAAAAATTAAAACAAAACTCTTTTGTAGATGGTTATCATTATCTTCATATCATCGATAAATATTAATTATCTTCATACCCTCGATTAGGTCTGGACATTCTTACCTCAACCTGAAACCTTGACCTTAACCTGAACCAAAAATCTGAAACCACATCCAAACTGTTACACAAAAAAATTCTGAGTGGATCTCAATATATAATATGAATATGTTTAACTCTATTTAATGATCATTTTGATTTATATTGTGTTTGTCCGCTATTGTTAAGTTTTTGACAAATGCAAGTTTAGAATTATTCTTTAGAAGTAGATGAGTCAAAGAATATATGTATTATTTGAAAATAAACATAGAAGTAAATTAGAAAAAAATACTTTTAATTTAAATGTGTTTTTAAGTGATGATGTAAAAAAAAAGAAACTTATGTGCATATTAAAAACGGGTAAACCATTCCTAGGAGAGAGAATATGAAAGCCCCGATGGTCACATGCTGGATTAATCTGAGTGTAGGCGAATTCAAACTCAGGTCCCGTAGGATCCATGGAACGCCATGTTACCACCCGACCACAGACACGTAGTTCAATGTGCATATTAATTTGAACTTACTATGAAAAATGTTCGGAAACTTAGTTTTCATAATAACACTTATTTGCGGCAGTATGCGTTAGAATAAAAGTGGTATTACATTTTAATGCATTCCTTCGCTAGATGAGTACATCATAATTTGTGCCACAAAAAGGATTATACTACATCATAACCGTAAATCATTTGTTTTGTCTAATCGATTTTTTCCTCATCAGCTTTTTCAAATGGGTTTCTTTCGCTCAGATCTTCTTCAACACCAGCAATGTGTTACCGACAAGAAGAGCAAAGATCTTGAGGTCCAGAGCTCGATCAAACATAAAGATGGTATTTTCGGAGAAGATGCAGAGATGGTGATGAAAAGCTTAGGACTACTCACCGACTCAGAAAGCGAGGGGCTTCAGAAACGTTACAGCTCTGAGGAACTTTCCAACTTGTTTGAAGAGAAAGAGCCGAGCTTGGAGGAATTGAAGCAAGTTTTTGATGTCTTTGATGAAAACAGAGATGGGTTTCTTGATCCAGTAGATTTGCAGAGAGTTTTGACCATCCTTGGCTTAGAGCAAGGATCTAACCTTGAGAACTGCAGGAGAATGATTAGATCATTTGACGGAAACAAAGATGGAAGAATTGATTTCTATGGATTTGTGAAATTCATGGATAACAATTATTGCTGACATCATAGTCTGAAGTAACAATCTAGCAACTTCTGCACTCTTTTTTCTTTTTTAAAAACTTCTTGCTTTAAGATTACATCTATTAATATGGTTTTTTCATCACCTTTCTTGTAAAAATTATTCAACTTTAATATCAGAAGCTCCTATAGAGCATTAAATTAATGAGATGAGGAATCATTGTCACAGACATGAATAATCTTTAACAAACAAAAGTTTTACCAGTATCACAGCAAGAACATTAGCACCTAATTTGGTTGAAGAGGCTAAGCCTGAACCCAAGAAAAAGAACGTATGTGTTATTTGTGCAAGCTAACAGCCTAAGCCTATTACTAATAGTATATATACCAAAAAAAAAACAAAGGCTCACTCACTCTGTGCTTGCTTCTTTTTTTTGTTCCATCAACCCCAATTCAGTTCCACAATATTTCTCCGAGAACCTACCCACGAAACAAATCTCAAAGCTCAGACACCAAAATCTAGATAGAACAACATTGAGACTTGTGCCATTGTTAAAACTTACATGCTTCGTGAACTCTTCCGCTAGCAGTAGAATAATCTCAGCTTGTTCTGCCAGTTCTATCATCCTATCTCTCTCTTCTGCAGCTCATTTGACCGATTCTAATAATCTTTCTACCTCCGCGAGCTTAAAAGCTGCTGCATCCTGAAGCGTGATTAACCTTCTCCTGCGACACCGTGGGTATTGGACTGTTAACAGTCTGCCGGGGTTTCACATTCACCTCTTTCGGTCTCTCTACAACTGGCGTTCTCTCCCCAAGAAGCTATTACTATTCATCTTATAGAGATTCTGCGTCTGTTGTTGCATTGTATCAAAACATACAAAAAGCAGGTACGAGGAGGAAACTTAACACAGATGGAAAGAAAAGTAGTATATTCAGAGTTACCCAGATACTAACTCCAGAAACAAACTTAGCGTGTGATTAATGACTTCTTCACTCTGAGTCTTTAAGCATCATCGCAAAACTCAATGAGAGCTCGATCAATCATGATCAGAAGATATTGAACACGGTTAACCTGTTCAATAACATAAGAGTCAGAATCAGCAGCATTTCAAGCTTGACAACAAAAAGGTTTGTGATAAGCAAGAGCTTATCCAGAGATTAGGGAGATAAGGTAGAGAGAGAAAGAGACTAAGATAAGAAGGAATATTTGATAACTGATCATTTGATATCCCCAAATGTATCTGAACTCAAGATTATATAATACAAACTTAATGAAACGACAACGCATAAGCTTTATTCGAAATGAGACTAGGCAACCTTCTCTTCCCGCCANAGAGAGAGAAAGAGACTAAGATAAGAAGGAATATTTGATAACTGATCATTTGATATCCCCAAATGTATCTGAACTCAAGATTATATAATACAAACTTAATGAAACGACAACGCATAAGCTTTATTCGAAATGAGACTAGGCAACCTTCTCTTCCCGCCAGAGTCTCTCTACTACACTTCTTATTCTCACTTAGCCACTTTTCTTCACTCTCTTGGACCTACTCTTCGTCTGAATAAATGCTAGAGGCACTGCTAGCTTATCAATACCCTCCCGAAGAAGACACAGCTTGTCCTCAAGCTGGAACTCAGGATACAACTCTCTCAACCGCTGAACAGGCTCCCAACTACACTCGAACTCCAGCAGGTCCTTCCAACGAACCAAAACTTCCACTGTCTTACCCCCGTGCGACTTCCTAATGTCCAAAACCGACTCCGGCTCAGCATTCCACTCCAAGGAGGAAGATAGGATTAAAGGGAGCTCCTGAACCTGATCAGTGGGTTCTACAGCTTGTTTCAACTGAGAGACATGAAAGACAGGGTGAATAAGACTATGAGCAGGAAGCTCAAGCCTATAAGCCACCTTCCCCACACGCTGCAACACTTTATACGGACCGAAGAAACGCGGAGCCAACTTCTCAACCCGACGTTTAGCCACTGTTGTTTGACGGTACGGCCTGAGCTTCAAGTAGACCCAGTCACCTACCTCGAACTCCAAGTCTCTGCGTTTCTTATTGGCAGACACCTTCATTCTCACTTGAGCAGCAGCCAAATTATCCCTCAATTCACTCAACAGGGAATCCCTACTCTGAATCATATTCTCCACCTCAGCATTGGCAGACGGAATATCCCCAAAACGTAACAACCTGGGAGGATCACGACCGTAGAGGGCACGAAAAGGGGTGGTCTTGGACGCCGAATGGTGAGAGGTGTTGTACCAATATTCCGCCCAAGGTAACCATGTACTCCAGGACAATGGTTTCCTGCCAGCAAAGCAACGCAAATACACCTCAAGGCAACGGTTAACGACTTTAGTTTGGCCGTCTGATTGAGGGTGATACAAAGTACTCTTGTGCAACGAAGTACCTTGACTCTGAAACAGCGCGGACCAAAAATTGCTCAAGAACACTCTATTACGATCAGACACCATAGTCTCAGGAAACCCATGAAGCCTGATAACCTCCCGTATAAAAACATCAGCGATAGATTTTGCAGTGAATGGGTGTTTCAAAGGAATGAAGTGCCCATATTTGGACAAACGATCTACCACCATGAGTATGGAATCAAACCCTTTGGACAACGGCAACCCTTCCACGAAGTCAAGGCTGATATCAGACCACACCTGCGTTGGAATAGGCAGAGGTGACAGCAACCCAGCCAGGGGCAGAGTCGAATACTTGTTCCTCTGGCAAACATCGCAAGACTTAATAAACTCAGTGATATCACCACGCATACCTTTCCAGAAAACCTCACGGGCCATTCGTTTGAAAGTCTTCAGGACCCCTTCGTGACCCCCTATCGCACTGTCATGGAACTGGCGCATTAATGCTGGAATAAACGGAGACTTTGCTGGAATGACTAGTCTCTGTTCTTTAAACAACACCCTGTCTTTCACAATGTAGTCAGCAAACTCACTCTCCCCTCTTTGAACACCACAGATTATACTCTGTAAAGACTCATCCTGAGCAACCTGAAGAGCCAGCTCATCCATATCAATTGACAATGGCGCTGTCAGCTGGAACGCTAGCAATTTGTCAACTCCTTTTGGAACATCATTCTGCCGAGAAAGAGCATCAGCCACTCTATTGTCTTTACCCGGACGATATTCAATGGTGTAATTGAGCCCCAATAACTTCGAAGCCCACTTTTGCTGCTCAACAGAAACAGCTCGTTGCTCCAACAGATGCCTTAAACTCTTCTGGTCAGTCCTGATAGTGAATTGATTTCCCATAAGATAATATCTCCATTTGGTGACTGCAAACACAATGGCAAGCAGCTCCCGCTCATAAACTGATTTAATCCTTCCTTGACTCGAAAAACCTTTACTGATGAAAGCTATAGGACGGTTCTCATGTGACAGCACCGCGCCAATGCCAGTTCCCGAAGCATCCGTCTCAACTGTAAATGGCTTGGAAAAATCGGGCAAGCGTAGCACTGGTAACCTGGTCATAGCTACCTTCAACCTCTCAAAAGCCTGAACTGCCTCTTCCGTCCACACAAAACTCTCCTTCTTCAGCATATCAGTCAGAGGCCGTGCAACTCGCCCATAACCTTCCACAAACCGATGGTAATAGCCTGTCAAACCCAAAAACCCACGCAAGGCTGTAATGTTCTTGGGCTTAGGCCATTGTTTGATGGCCTCGATCTTCTCAGGATCAGCTTCTACACCTTTCTTCGTGATGATGTGTCCCAAGTAAGCAACTCGATTTTGTGCAAAGGCACACTTCTTCTCGTTGGCATAAAAACGATGCTCCTGCAGAATTTGAAGCACAATCTGTAGGTGTTCTTGATGCTGCTTCTCATTTTGGCTGTAGACCAAAATGTCATCAAAAAATACCAAGACAAACTTCCGCAGGTAGGGTTTAAAAATCTCATTCATCACCGATTGAAACGTGGCAGGGGCATTCGTGAGGCCAAACGGCATCACCAGAAACTCGTAATGGCCTTCATGTGTTTTGAATGCCGTCTTCCCCACATCTTCAGCCTTAACTCGTATCTGATGGTATCCCGACTTCAAATCCAACTTCGAGAACACTGCTGCTCCTGCTAATTCATCCAGCAACTCTTCAATAATAGGTATTGGGTAACGGTCCGGAATTGTGCTCTTGTTAACAGCCCTATAATCCACACAAAACCTGAATCCTCCATCTTTCTTCTTGACTAGCAACACAGGGCTCGAAAACGGGCTAATGCTAGGACGAATATACCAGCCTGCAACATTTCTTTCACCAACTTCTCAATCTCATTTTTCTGGAAATGGGAATACCTGTAGGGTCTGAGATTAATCGGGGAGGTCCCTGACTGGAAGGTGATGGCGTGTTCCCGAGACCTCTGTGGTGGAAGGCCTGGTGGCATGTGAAACACCGACTTGAACCTCGATAGCAACTTCTGAAATGCCGGACGAGGAACACTCTTCTTATCTGATTCCGTCACATTTTCAAACAATGCTTGCAATTCCAGTAAGTAGACCACTTCATCATTTTTAGTGAGCTTCTCCATCGAGTTGAGATATACCTGAGCCTTCAACAATGAGGGATCTCTTGATATCGTAACCCAACTATCTCCAACTTGGTAACGTAGAGTATGCAGACCCCAATTGATTCGTGTCTCTCCCAGCTTCTCCAACCAAGTATATCCCAATACCAAATCAAGATTCCCTAACTCAAACAGTAAGTACTCTTCTTCAATCGGTACCCCTTGGATGTTCAAGCCAACATTTTCACACTTTCCCGAACTTGAGAGTGTTCTCCCATCTCCAATGCACACACCGAAGTCAACAGTAGGGACAACCGTTAAGCCCAATTGCTTCACCAACCCTTTAGCAATAAAGCTGCAAGAAGCACCAGAATCTATGAGTACCAACACCTCCTTGTCTCCAATTCGACCAACAACCTTCAGAGTGCATTTTGTAGTTATTCCCACCATAGACTGGAGAGAAAGTACTTGCAACTCTTGAGTTGACTGGTTCGATCTAGTCACAACTTCTTCAGTCTCCTCATCATTCTCCTCCTCGGGTTCCGAATCCTCATCAACGTCTAGGCACTTGAACTTCTGGAACGCCTTACAACGGTGACCCGCGAAATACCGTTCACCGCAATGACGGCAGGGATTCTGGGCTTGCTTACGTTGATCCTCTTGCTTGTGGTCGCGTTGAGAATCAAATGACTTCCTCGTGTTCGTCTCCGATGACCTCGTTGGACTGGCGTTATACCCCTTCTGGCCACCATTCAACGCAAGAGCTGAGTTAGTCCTGTTGAACGCTCGAGCCTGATACGCATTTTTGTCCTTCTCCTGCTCCTCGATAATCTTGGCCATGTCAACTATCTCATCCATGCCTAGAGGCCGAAGCCGTACCACCTGTTCTCTGAGGCTACGCTTCATACCATGTAAGAATATCTCTTCCAAAACATCATTAGGAACATGTGGTACCTCTGCAGATAGCTCCTCAAAAGCTTCTCTGTAATCTGAGACAGACCCGGTTTGACGCAGCCTTAGCAGTTGACTCAAAACCGTTCCCCCTCTGGTTGGTTTAAACCTTTTTTTTAACTTCATCTTAAAATCACGCCAGTCTAACACCTCCTCACGAACGTGTATCATCCTCAACCAAGTAATAGCAGAACCCGTCATACATGCCATGGCCAAGGTAAGTTTCTCATCTTCATCAGTTTGATTCACGGAAAAAACATTTCTCAACTCGAATTATCCAGTCATCAGGGTTTTTACCTTCAAAATCGGGAAGCTCCAACTTCTTCTTCTTCGGTGGAGACTCCTTAAGATGGAACCCAGAATACTCCGATGAACCCGCCTTCAACGACGAAGTATTGTTCTCCGCTACTTGAATAGGACTTGACTTCTCCGGTGCCAGCAAAATCCCTTTTCCCCGGTCCGGAATCACCTTGATCTGTGGACTAGAGATCTGACTCTCACCCCCACTGGAAGAACCCAGATTCATCGTCGAGGGGTTAGGCGCTGGTGGGATCTGAGGCTGGAGTTGCTTCAGCATCGCCATGAGCTGATTCTGTCGCTCTTCCGCCTTTTGTTCAAGCTCCAGGAACCGTTGATGGTTTGCTTCAGCTTCGACCTTCATCTGACCTTCGATAGCAGTGATCCGTTCCGCATTAGCTGCGTTTGAATCTGCCTTCGGGGCCATGATTAGACTCTGATACCAATGATAAGCAAGAGCTTATCCAGAGATTAGGGAGATAAGGTAGAGAGAGAAAGAGACTAAGATAAGAAGGAATATTTGATAACTGATCATTTGATATCCCCAAATGTATCTGAACTCAAGATTATATAATACAAACTTAATGAAACGACAACGCATAAGCTTTATTCGAAATGAGACTAGGCAACCTTCTCTTCCCGCCANAGAGAGAGAAAGAGACTAAGATAAGAAGGAATATTTGATAACTGATCATTTGATATCCCCAAATGTATCTGAACTCAAGATTATATAATACAAACTTAATGAAACGACAACGCATAAGCTTTATTCGAAATGAGACTAGGCAACCTTCTCTTCCCGCCAGAGTCTCTCTACTACACTTCTTATTCTCACTTAGCCACTTCTCTTCACTCTCTTGGACCTACTCTTCGTCTGAACAAATGCTAGAGGCACTGCTAGCTTATCAGTTTGTTTTTTATTACGGTAGTGTTTGTTCAAATTCGAATCAAGCGATGACAGAAATAAACCCTAATATCAATTCATACAATAGTAATCAAAGAAAGAGACCATATACAAAAGACTTAATATAAGCTTCTAGCAAAGCAGTGCAACACGAAGCAGGAATTGGGGAAGAAGGCAATGGCCCCATAACATGCTGCAGATACACAAATATTACAACACAATAAATTTGATCTGGAAGCATAGTTGACGCACTAAATAGTACCTTAACACAGTCTCCAACAACATGTGGATCCTCTTCAGGACTAAAATCTGTCTTGCCTAGATAAGTACATTTAGAAATTTAAGAGAAAAAAATCAGAAAAGTATTATACCTTTTCAAAGTTTAGAGCCAAAAGAAAAAGGTCCATATGTACAATATCAATACCTTGTTCGTACTCATAAACTCTGCGTTCTACTTCCTCAACATCTGCAGACTGCCTTAGGATTCCCTCTCCTTTGGTTCATGTATGGACAAAAACAGAAACATTTATACGTATAACTTTAGGCACCTGATCCAAAACCACGGTGTAGATTATAACCAGGTAGTGTTCCATCCAGACAAACTGCATCAAGTTTTAGTCTCTGATTAAATAATTCAAAAATAATCTCTAAAGAAGAGACTCAATTTTCATCAACATCAAGAACCGAGCAAAGTTTCAAGTTTTGACTACTAAAAAACAGAACATATTCAAAGTTTCAAGCTTTGACTACTTTCAACTCTACATTTCAAGCAATCAAGAGCTAGAGAGAGAGGTTAGTGAGCGAGTACGAACCAGCTCCTTTGGCGGCAACTCCCTGAATCAAAGTGAGTGGCGCCATGAGAAGCTGTGAAGCATTAGATGTCGCCATCAATTTAATTTCCAGCTACCAGATCGCATCGTCTATTTTTCTAGATCCGCTCTTAACCACACACACGACGGAACACAGCCAAAGACAGCATATCGCCGCCGCAAACTCCATCATATTACCTAATACATCATCTCAGCTTCCTCATTCCTGAGCTCCCCGAGTACCATATCTTGCTTGTTTTTTAATCTACGATCTAAGGAAAGAATATGAAGCATCACATTACCTAGTCCTTTGATTGCTTAGGAAGTGGAGTTGTGAGTCGATTCATCGTTTAGAGAAACGGAACCCACAAAGAGAACGAAGTAACACGTCATAGATACTTTCAACCATTTGGGTTTACTGGCCCATAGTAAAATTAAAGGAAACGGACCATGAAAATTAAAACCCAATAGCCAAAACTCAACGCTGATGTGGCATAACGATATAATCCATTGGTCGAATATTTTTGAGGACGTGGACAGTCCCATGGGGCTTGATATTCACCTTTTAATAGTGTTAGATATATACTAGGAAAAACCCGTTCTACGTACGGATAAGTGAATAAAATAATATGTACAAGTAATATAAATTGACATAGTGTTTATAAATATAATTTGTAATATCAATCTTTACTATTTGTTTTGTATTAGATATTATATGCATATTTATCATAAAAAGGTAATTATTTTATATTGTTTTCAAATTTTTATCTTAATTCTGAAAGTAAGTATATATTGTTTTTTAGAAAATATTCACAAATTATAATAACGGTGCCACTTTTATTGGTTAATTTTTTGAGCTTATGTTATAATTTGGAAGAGGCTTCTCAGATTTGAGAAGGGGAAAATATATCCATGTTGTGTTTAAGGTATGCATATCAAGATGGCTGGTTCATCTATGGTTTTCTTAGGCCCTTAAAAATTAATAAGAAGATCTTAAGAAGACAATGCAGAGTTTTTATATTCAATCAACAAGAAAGAATAAGCCTACATCGACCATTTTTTTTTCATCATCTTTGTCCCCTTCTCCTAAATCTCGTATCAGTTTCTCTTGTTCTTTAATTGAGTTTGAAATTAGAGTCCATAATGGTAATGATTCTTTAAAAAGTTAAAAAAGTATAATTTTGTGGTTATTCTTCTATATTTTGTTCAGGTTGTTGGCTCATAATTCTCAACCTGATGTATTGGTACATGTGGGGGTCAGAAAATTCTATCTTCACAAGGCTACGTTTTTCAAACTTCATTTTGATAATTTCGTGCATTGATATCTGCCTAGTTATTATTATTTTTGTTTAATTTTCGAATTGCATACTATGAAAGATCTAATATATTTAATGGGAATACGCAGTGTCGACCTTCTTTTTCTGATATAAGGTCCTTCAGTGTATTTACGCTGAGAGTCACTGTCGACGGTCGACCTTCTTCTGATGATAGGAGCTGGAGGAAACATCATTAGATATAAGCCTGAGGAACTTAACGGAGTCTTATCTCTGAGGAGTCGTCTTCGTAAACATTGACTACAGCATCATCGTTCTTCACCCATGCCTCATCTTGCTTACGAAGTTGAAGACGATCACATTTTAGTCAGAAGATGGATCAAAGCTTTAAAGCTATTTTTTATTTTAGCTATAAAAACTCTGAGCAGCAGTAGTAGTGTATGATTGTAGGCAAAACATTCCAGGATTTCAAACCAATACTTTGGACAAGTGTGGTTAAAAGTATAACACAACGCACCATTTTTTTCAATCCTTTCTCTTCCTTAGCTTAAAGGTGTGAGTTTTACTCACCCATAAGAAGATTCAAGTGCCACGGTTCAGACTCTGCAATGTGAAGAACATAATCGAGTTGTTTGTTCAATGATAATATATCAACACCATTGGACAATGTCAAATCTTCTATCAAAACTAAGAACAATGTCAACTCTTCCAAAGCCCTAAGCTGAGCAAAGGATAGAGATCAATTCTTACTGTTCGGGAGTATTTTTATTCTTCTCAACTGGAACCTCCAAGACATCAGAATCATTGTCTGTGAGAATTTCAAACCAATCAGAATTCGATCATTATATGTTTTCGCTCCGTCGCTAAATCAATAACTGAAACTTACCTTAAAAAAACAAAAATTCAATGGCTGAATACAATGGTAATCAAAAGTTGCTAAAACACCCAACTTTAAATCAGAAAAGGAGGAGATAGGAGTTAGCCATTCTGTTCAAAGAAAGTTGTAAGTATTTTTATGATTGTGAGGAATGAAAGGATGAAGTTAACGGTATCAAAATTCATCTATTTATAGATGCATATTGAAGAAGAGGAGATGCAATGAATGCCAAATCGAGGAAGGAGTGGGGAGAAGGAATTAAGAAGGTCGTTAATATTGACGATTGAACAGTCCATAATGGTTCAGGTTCCCCATTGCCGATGTGATCCAGCGGAGCTGACATGAACAATGAATTAGACCAGAGACTGTCGTAATTAACCGGCTCGCGTTACCCAGTCATAACACCATGATTGGTTTTAAAAATAGGAAGTTGCAGAACATGAAAAACCCTAAAAAATTTTGAAGATGAAAACTGCTCTATAAACTGAAGAAGTTGAAGTTGAAGTAAACATTATTGGGCTTAGACAAAATGAACTAACGGCTAATTAGACCAAACTTATTAAACACAAATACATTAGAGATCAGAAACGAAGAGGAAGTTTATGGCTTGACACATGGTGTTTTGTAGTGATCTTAATTAGTGACGTGAAAGTCTAACGTGAGGAAAAACCCTTCTTTATAATGCAAGATTTATTTTTTTAAACTTAACTTGCATTTGGACATCATTATTATTTTTATATTTATTTTTAATGGTTTGAAAAAAAATTATAACTTTTTAATCTTATTTCTTTTATTTGGTTTAACTATTTCATTTTTGATTTACTTAAAATTACATTTATAAAAAAATTTCAGTTACATTACATTATATTTAATAATTATTTATTTTAAAAATATATTGTGGGAACCGAAATTCACCCCTGTCGATTTCCGTAAAATAAGGAAACTTAGGAAAACCCTAATTTTCCAGAGGAAGCGGATCTCTGCGAAAGCCAACGACAAGTAACCAAATAAATGCGGAAAAATATGAAAAACGCAATAAAACAAATTTATAAAGAAAATTGATCTTATTTCCGATTCGCGTAAGAGCGTTGCGATCATTGCAAGGAAATACAAAGGCTTTGGCCGCAGGGGCCATCAGCGAGTTACAAACATAAAACCCTAAATCTAGTCGAGTCGCAGCTCGATAACGAAAGACGGAAAAAGATAAGAAAAAAAGTTTGATTGATTTCGAACTGAACCTTATGAAAGGCTGCCTACGAACCCCTTTCGAGGATCAAGTCGAACGTAGTTCATTTTATAGAGCTGGACAAGAGATCGAACTGCCTGGGCGAGTTCGTCTAGTAATTGATCGTCAGTCATAGAAACCGAACTTGTCGAGAATAAAGCCTAGGTTTCTAATAGCGGAAAATTATAAGTCTAGAAAAGTTGTAAAAGTCTCAGATGAGAGCTCTGAAATTCGTCCCTTGCTTCTGCCTCATTCCTCTTGCTTATATACTCCCTTCCTTGACGGTTTGGTCCTTCCATTTCACCCAGATTCGAGTATATCGAGAATCTTCCATTTATCTCTATCTTTCCTTTTTTCCCGCGGAAATCTTTTATTTATCCTCAAACTTGACATTTATCTTCAAGTTTGACATTTATCTTCAAGTTTGACATTTATCTTCTTTCTGCGAGTAAATCGCCAAAACGTCGTCGTATCTTCGGGTTGGACTTCGTTTAAAGTCGCGAGTGGCTTTTATCGCGTTTTAGGACTTTCCGAGCCATTTTGCGATAAATCCGTTTTATGACTTTAGACGAGATCGTTTCATGATACGATGCCATTTTTAGATAAGTTTCTCGAGTTAATCGTAAAGCTAGGAAATGTTTGATGTTTCGATTAATCGTTGCCGTTTTCTACGATTTACTCGGGGTTTTATTAAAAACGCGTTTTGTATGATTTCTCACGAAAAATCTTGAGCAAATCGTATAGTTAGGAAATGTTTGGTATTTTGTTTAACCGTTGCCGTTTTATACGATTTTCTTGAGTTTTTTTTATGAAAACAAGACCTTTACGGTTTTTATCGTAAAACTCGAACGATAGGACGGATTGAGACGAAACGAGAGACATTTCAACCGTGGTTCGGAACACGATCATGCCAAAGGACGTATTCCTTGAATCGAGGACGTGGGAGATCAAGGTTCGGGATGGTCAGCTCGACGCACGGCGAGCTGAACCGGCTGGTTCAACTCGCCGTACGGCGAGCTACTTGGGACGGGGCTAGCTCGCCGTACGGCGAGTTAGTTCGAGGCGGTTAGCTCGCCGTATGGAGAGCTAGTTCGGCCGAACTAGCTCGCGGTTTACGGCGGTTGCGGTTTTTCGTGGTTTTGTGCTTAACCCGGACGATCGTGTAATCGACGTTTGTTTCGTTCTTCCGAGATAACGATTTCCGAGTTTTTCCGTGGATTCCTTTTGTTCGGAAACCTCTTTTATAAAACGATTTCTCGAGCTTCATAAAACGACTTCTCGAGTTTTATAAAACGACTTCTCGAGTTTATAAAAAGACTTCTTGAGTTCTATAAAACGGCTTATCGGGTTTTATTAAATGACTTCTCGAGTTTTATTAAATGACTTACCGAGTTTTATAAAACGACTTCTTGAGTTTTATAAAACAGCTTATCGAGTTTTATAAAATGACTTTTTAAAAACGACTTACTGAGTTTTATAAAACGACTTCTCGAGTTTTATAAACGTATTTTTATTTTTGCAGAGACTTTCAGCCATTGATTCCGTCGTGACCGATTTTGACACCAACAGTTAGCCCCCCAGCTCGCTAGAATCTTGAGCCTCTAGCGTAAGGTTCTTGCGAGTGGTTAGCCAGTTTTAGTTAAGTTAGGCGGAATTAATGGTTGGAAAGGTCCGTCAAAGGTGATCTTTCCACTCTCCAGGACGCGGAAAGTGTTCAGGATTAGTGCTGCGCCTTGTGAAGGCTGCCTACGTACCCTACTGAAGGGATCAAGCCTTTCGTAGTTCATTTTGGAGTTAAGGTTCGTATGACCTGTTTCTTAGCAAGACCTTTACGGTCTGGTTATGTGTATTGGACCTTTACCGGCCTTGAGACTAGCCTCGTGGGCTGTTTGCTATGGCCGAGTGTGGCTGCTATAGTTTTCGGACTGGCCGTGTGCGGCTCTGAGTCCCTGCCGCTTTTGTGGGTTTATTATAATTCAGTTTACGTTTTTAAGAGCGTGTTTTTATTCGTATGAATGTAGAGGGAAGAATAATGAGTTGATATTGAGGGAGGTCCGCGAATTGTCGTCTCGCATTCCTTTCCCTTTGTGGATCGCTTTATTCGTTTGCTCGTTTTAGGATGTTTAGTAAATCGAGTGAGTGTTTAGATGTAGACGAAGAGACATGCCTTTAGGATCTCGATTCATGCCTTGAGACGTTAGAGACCAGTGTGCTGGGTTTAGGGCAAGACCTAGGTTTACTTTCGGATTGAGGCTATGCGATGACTAGTCGGCTTTCGTTTTGCCTGTTGCGATTTTAACCTGATTCCATACCGATTTAGAATCCGCGATAGGTTCTCGACTTATATGATTCGTCTGGCTGGGATCGAGCATCTCACCGGGAAAAATTTCTAAGTTGCCCGGAAGTGCTGACCAAAAGTTTGGATTTCTTTTATAGCACTATTACCTTTGTGTCGGGTGTTCGAGAGCTATCTCTGCGAGATAACTTAGTTTGTTTAGGACTGTTGCGTGTTTGTTGTGATCAGCAACAAATTTTTTAGATGTTTACGTTGTTTGGGCCTTCGTGAAGGATACGTATGTTAAGAAGTTTTGCGTATTTTATAGTCGCGAACGAAATATTAGGTCTTCCAAGAAAATTACTTTATCGAGGAAGGTATTTGTATCAAAAAACTATTCTCCGGGCGTCTGCGACGTCTCGCAGTGTCGAAAGTTGGTTTTTATTTCGTGTGCCGCATTTCGTGTTCAAAACGTTTGCGGGCTCGAAGATGTTTCGTGGTGTTGCGGGGTTTTTATCTTAACCCTGCTTTGCAGGAACACTTTGGTTCGTTTGCGGATATTCACAATTAAAACTTACATTTTTGTTTGGATGTTAAGTAGTTTTATGATTTGTGCTAGAGCAATTAGGACCGAGAGGTCGCGTAAGTTGTTTCCCCGAAATGAAGCGTTTTCGTTACGGTGCTTTGTGAAGTGTTGACCCTCCGAGAATCGTATGGCTTCAGGAGCTCTATTACGAGCGTTTTCTTACACGTCGGATTTTGTAGGCAACTTGCTTCGGAAATATAGTGAATCGTGAGAATACAGAACTTAGCCGATTTTTGACAAGTTTGCATTATCCGTTGAATGTATTGGCTCGGCGTGGAGGTTGTATTCAGCCGCACAGCGAAGTTCGTATTTGGTAGAGGATTAGACCACGACACTTTCGTGCTATTGATAAGGTCGAGTCGGTTTGTAAACTTGGCACTGAAGTGAAGCGTGATCGGACAATAGCCAAGTAGCGTTTGTCGAGCTTGATATGCCAAGTATGCCCGTGGTTATAGAAAACGTTTTTCCGTTGTAGGTTTGATTTATACGATGAAAGTTTCGTATAAACTTTCCTTTGTATGGAAGTTGTTTCTTTTTTTACTCGAGGGAGACAGAGCTCGTGCGGAGTCGCTTGCAGGGCGGTTTCATTCTGGGATGTAATCGAGAGGAATGAAAGCGGATGTTCGTGAACCGAAGGGCTAAAGAGTGAGATCTTTCAGATCGTGGCGCGAGGAAGCAAAGTTTAGATTGGTCGCCCAGTGCCGGATCGTATAGCTTGGTTTTCGCTATAAGGAAAGTACTTTTCACAAAACCTGTTACGTTTACTTTCGAAAGTTACTTCATTATGACATGATCCTGAATATACGAAGGATTTCTCGCGTAAGTAACGGGCGGTCAATTTTGATTCTTCGGTGATAGTTTTTCGGAGTCACTCGCGGAGTTTTACCAAAAGTTATTTCACCGAGATCTAGTCACAAAATATTTTAGCGGGTTTCTCAGGCGAAATGAATCACATGACCAGCAATAGGATCAGTTGGAGAGAAGGGAGGACGTGTTCCCTATTGCTGCTTTGTGTTCTCGATTTTTCTTTTTGCCGCATATGTTCTTAAATATTATTCTGTGACTCACTTGGTTCGACGGAGAATGAGATCAATGCTTTGGCGCCTAAAGATTTCTCGTATAATTTTTCGATTCTTATACGAAACTTGTTTTATCTAGTTGGAGAAGATCTTTATGACTTCGGCAAATCATAGAGCTTCACTCTGAAGTTTCGCACAGATTTTCTAACCGCATGATTGCGACGAGAGATGCTGTATAGTCCTTGAGATTATTTCTCAGACGGTTTGGATCAGTCTTTAGCGCTTAGACGGTTCTTAGATTGTTGTTTGCTTTTAGGATGATTTTGACGAGGCGTCGCATTGTCCGAATATTTTTCTGCTTGTTTTGGCGAGAGTTTGCTTTATAGAAAGCGTTTTCTCGATACGAGGGAAAATATTCGATGAAAAGAAGAAAAAAAGATGAGTTTCCTTTAAAGGATTCGGATGATTGATAATCCGGGTTGGTTAAAGTCCGTGGTGGATTGGCTATGACTTGGAGTATGTCTGATTTACGAAAATTTCTAGGAGCGAGTCGGTTTTAAGAAGACGTCAGCGTCTCTAGCTCCTACTTTCTTTGAGTACGTTCGAATGCGTGGCGATCGTTTCTCGGTTGTACGAGAGATTTGATCTGTTTGCGAGTTATGCATGAATGGTTAGAGAACAACAAATCGAGATAGACAAAAATTGCTTACGACTTAGCATGCTAGGCTATCTTCTAAATTCTAAGTTTTCTAGGTTTCACGGCAGTTTACAAGACGTTTTCGTTTCTTACCTACGAGAAATTAGAAGTCTAAAATTTTCAAATCGGACATACCTTAGTTTCATCGATGATTTGGAACCGCCTATTCTTCGTTCTTCGTCTTTTGACTTACTTATGTATGAATCGGTCTTCGACGAAATACCAACGGGAGTTTCAGAGTGAGGAAGGGATTTCATCGTCCGAGTTTATGTTCGTGTTTCTTCATACTGCTGGTTTTAGTTAACCGACTCGGTGCGCTTTGTATATCGAAAAATCAATCAGGTGTCTATGATTGGATGTTTTTGCCTTTTCATGGCAGAATTTTGTAAAACCGGACTGCATTTAGAGAGTTCAGATCTCTCGTATAGTTTAGGAAACTTTGATGTTAAGTCGACTGTTGCCGTTTTAGACGATCGATTCGAACTTATACGAAAAAACAAGTCTTTGCAGTTTTTGTCGTTAAATCTCTATGGAAATTCCAACTGAGACGAAACGAGAACCAACGCGATCAAGACTCGAGAGAGAGACTCGAGGATTGGTTCAGCTCGACGTAGGGCGAGCCGGATGAAACCTTTCAGCTCACCGTTTGGCGAGCTGGATGGTAAGAACCCTTGGGGCAAAGTGCCCACCTCTTGGGCGAGGTGAAAGAGTCCTCTCAGCTCGCCATACGGCGAGTTGAGTTGCTTGGTTTAGCTCGCCATACGGCGAGCTGAGATGCTCGGTTCAGCTCGCCTACAGCTCGCCGTACGGCGAGCTGAGACGCTTGGTTCAGCTCACGGTACGGCGAGCTGAGATGCTTGGTGCGGGTGATCTCGATTTGTCGAGTTGACTTGTTTTCGTCGTAGAATCTCAACAGAAAGTCCGATTGAGACAAAATGAAAAGCTTTACGATCGAGATTGGAATAGGATCAGGCTTAGGATCCCGAGAATCGTGTCCAACTCGCCATTGGGCGAGCTGGTCAAACCTTCGCACGTTGAGATTTCTCCGATTTGGTTACGGGGTTTGATTGGTTTTATCGTTGCCCTTTTGTTTAGACGGAGAAATCGCAAGCTTGTTTCGTGCTCGTTCCATGGTGAAGTGTCGCGATTAAGTTTTCGATTTTATTAATTACTACAGCGTTTGCGTGAGCGTTGGCTATAGGAGCAGTCGCTGCCAGAGTTGTTTTACCGGCGTTTTTGCGAGTTGTGACATTGTCTTTCATATATCCAGACATCGTTTTGATCAAGCGTTTTGCGGCTATGAGTAAGAGTAATCCGACCCCCCCCCCCTCCTTCTAGCGCCAAACTGTGGGAACCAAAATTCACCCCTGTCGATTTCCCTAAAATAAGGAAACTTAGGAAAACCCTAATTTTCCATAGGAACCGGATCTCTGCGAAAGCCAACGACAAGTAACCAAATAAATGCGGAAAAATATGAAAAACACAATAAAACGAATTTATAAACAAAATCGATCTTATTTCCGATTCGCGTAAGAGCGTTGCAATCATTACAAGGAATTATAAAGGCTTTGGCCGCAGGGTCCATCAGAGAGTTACAAACATAAAACCTTAAATCTAGTTGAGTCGCAGCTCGATAACGAAAGACGGGAAAAAGATAAGAAAAAAGGTTTGATCGATTTCGGACTGAACCTTATGAAAGGCTGCCTACGTACCCCTTTCGAGGATCAAGTCGAGTGTAGTTCAGTTGATAGAGCTGGACAAGAGATCGAACTGCCTGGGCGAGTTCGTCTAGTAATTGATCGCCAGTCATAGAAACCGAACTTGTCGAGAATAAAGCCTAGGTTTCTAAGTGCGGAAAATTCTAAGTCTAGAAAAGTTGTAAAAGTCTCAGATGAGAGCTCTGAAATTCGTCCCTTGCTTCTGCCTCATTCCTCTTGCTTATATACTCCCTTCCTTGGCGGTTTGGTCCTTCCATTTCGCCCAGATTCGAGTATATCGAGAATCTTCCATTTATCTCTTTCTTTCTTTTTTTTCCCGCGGAAATCTTTTATTTATCCTCAAACTTGACATGTATCTTCAATTTGACATTTATCTTCTTTTTGCGAGTAAATCGCCAAAACGTCGTCGTATCTTCGGGTTGGACTTCGTTTAAAGTCCCAAGTGGCTTTTATCGCGTTTTAAGACTTTCTGAGCCATTTTGCGATAAATCCGTTTTACGACTTTAGACGAGATCGTTTCCTGATACGATGCCGTTTTTAGATAAGTTTCTCGAATTAATCGTAAAGCTAGGCAATTTTCGATGTTTCGATTAATCGTTGTCGTTTTCTACGATTTACTCGGGGTTTTATTAAAAACGTGTTTTGTATGATTTCTCACGAAAAATCTAGAGCAAATCGTATAGTTAGGAAATGTTCGGTGTTTTGTTTAACCGGTGCCATTTTATACGATTTTCTCGAGTTCTTTTATGAAAACAAGACTTTTACGGTTTTTATCATAAAACTCGAACAATAGGATGGATTGAGACGAAACGAGAGACATTTCAACCGTGGTTCGGAACACGATCGTGCCGAAGGACGTATGGCTTGAATTGAGGACATGGGAGATCAAGGTTTGGGATGGTCAGCTTGACGCACGGCGAGCCGAACCGGCTGGTTCAACTAGCCGTACGGCGAGCTAGTTCGGCCAAACTAGCTCGCGTTTACGGCGGTTGCGGTTTTTCGCGGTTTTTGGCTTAACTCGGACGATCGTGTAATCGACGTTTGTTTCGTTCTTCCGAGATAACGATTTCCGAGTTTTTCCGCGGATTCCTTTTGTTCGGAACCTCTTTTATAAAACGATTTCTCGAGTTTTATAAAACGACTTCTCGAGTTTTATAAAACGACTTCCCGAGTTTTATAAAACGACTTCCCGAGTTTATAAAACGACTTCTTGAGTTCTATAAAACGGCTTATCGAGTTTTATAAAATGACTTCTCGAGTTTTATAAAACGACTTACTGAGTTTTATAAAACGACTTCTTGAGTTTTATAAAACAGCTTATCGAGTTTTATAAAATGACTTCTCGAGTTTTATAAAACGACTTCTCGAGTTTTATAAAAGGTATTTTTATTTTTGCGGAGATTTTCAGCCATTGATTCCGTAGTGACCGATTTTGACACCAACATATATCTTATCATCCAGTTTAATATATATTCTATAAATTAGATTAATTAAGAAAAAATAATTTTTTAATAAACCTGATCAATCAATAATTAAAACTTTAATCATTTTACTGTCAAACAAAATATTTGATTAGTGTTGTTTTAGGTTTGTATTTGTTGATACACACTTCCAATTAATTTTGGTACAACGTATAAATTCATATAAAAAAGATGATAGATAACTTGATGTAAATATATATTTGTAACTATATCTTGCACGCCTCAACCCCTCAACCATACATATTTCTGGCTTAGCATGATTCTTAACAAAAGGCTTTAGTGTTTTCACGTACTTATAACTCAGTCAAAAATATAAATATTAGTTAAACATCATCGCAAGAAATACATATATTGAAGCAAATGAGTACATCAAACTTGTCGAACAGGATACATCCAGCGGAAGTGTACTGGTCCTCCCAAACGTTCCTCTTTTGATAGATTTATTAGGAGGTGGAGCATGATAACAAAAATGGATGAAGGGAAGAAGTTCTTATGTTGACACATTGTTTCCACAAACTCTTTCTCCATTGATATAAGTTTCTCCAGGTCAATGATGCGTTGACTCAATCTATTGAAGTAACTGGATAATCTATTTATGGCAATCCTAGGACCCCTATGCAACAACCCTCTTAAGACAGCCGGTAACAAGTTCTTTATTAGCGCATGACGATCATGCGACTTTAAACTACCTATATTTACAGGGTTAACTGAAACACTATTTGCAATATTACCACAATAACCATCAGGACCTCTAAACTTAGATAACCTTTGGCAAAAAATGGGCTTCTCTCTCTTGAATAACCAATAGGCTGATGAAGTTAAGTATGTTTCATTTCCCTCACCTCTGTCTGCAAGTGATTTCTGATTCTAATATCTTCTAAGTCTTTCCTTGTTTTCAAACAATCGTTTGACTTAGCACTTTGCATCAAGATAGCCAATATAGCATCTGACACATTTTTTTCTACGTGCATAACATTAATATTGTGACGAACATGCATATCCTAACACATTAAACAAGAAACTGTTAGGCATATTCATATAGAACAATCAGAGAATATAGTTCATTTACTCTACTTTACCTTCTAGTAAAGTAGTTCAAGGAATATTGATTTCTTCTTCCACTTCCACTGCCATAGATCATTTGTTTTTTCACACTTCTTCTTGAAGCATCTCATCTTGGAGATAGAGCTAAGTCTTCAAGTAATTAGAGTTCTCCTCTTGTAACTCCTTGTCCAACCAGCCTACTGTTCTCAATATCCTGAAACTTCACATCATTAGGGCTAAAAATAACATTACATTGCAAATCAGTAGCACATTTCTTGACAGATAATAGATTAGATGTGAGTTTAAGCATATAAAATCTTTAGATTCCTTGTTGAACAATTTCAGATTACCTATTCCTCTAATAGGAATCTTATCACCATTTGCTATCATTACTTGACCACTAGCAGGTTCAATGTTTTTAATCAACCTAGTGTAACTAATAATATGATGGGATGCACCAGAATCAACTATAAATGGCTCAGGCATGTTACTAGTAGTGTGACAAAGGATACTAGCACATTATCTGATTGATCAACCCTAGCAATCTTAGCAATTCCTGTTTCAATCATCCAAGTATTCCTATCATTGTTAATAGCATTGTCTAGGCTACTTATAACCACATTAGCACAAAATGAATACCCATTAGCTTTAACAAAGATGTTACCATTATCCTTGAGCATTTGATGAGGGCATCCATGTCTGATTTCCTAATGAAGTCATCAGTGCCACAGTTGCCTTGGTTTCCAGTATAAGCCACCAGAGAATTGCCATCACCCGCTTTGCCATCACCTGTCTCTCGCCCATCTCCATCATTGTCCCGGTTAAAAGTACCAATACTACCCGATCCTTCCGAGACATGTGCTCTTCCTTCCCTTTCCTTCATGAACTTGGCTTGCTCCCTTCTCTCATTAAGCTCATCCACATTGGTTGTACTTGGCCTCAACATCTCAAGTTCAGACCATAAAGCTATAAACTTTCCAAACTGTTTGTGGAACTCGACATCATCTTGAACCAGGTTGTTGATAGCTCTATTGACATCAAACACCCTACTAAGATTCGAAATGTTTCCATACACCTTCTTCAACGTGTCCCACAGGTCCTTAGCCTTCTCGCAATAGCTATAAGCCTCAAAGATTGATAGCTCAAGAGAGCTTTGCAACACGGACATCACTAGCAAGTTATCTTGTGACCACTTCTTGGTCACCATCCTAAGTAATGAGCTTTGGGATCTTACAAGATGTGATATGACCCCATAAGCCCTACTTCCCACAGATTTCTTCACTAGCCTCGACCACAACAAGTAGTTACTCCCTTTTAGAGTAACCGGAATCTTCCATCTTCCACCATCCTCCATCTTGAACCGCTTGACTTTAAAATCTTGTTAAAGGTGAGATCTTTGTGTAGAGATGACAATAACCTTCAAAGGTTGAATCTTGTAACCTGAGTCTTCCGAAAAGCTTCTAAAGTCTTGATGAGATCCGAGTCTGATAAGAACAAGAGATTAATTAGAGACTCAAAATGTTTTCAGCACTGTCTAATCTTTTTATTGGGATGAGATTTACAATATATATCACTCGGCAAAGGGTTTACACGATTAGGATAAGAGAAGGTAAGACCAAATCATGTGGAGTCAAAGATGGGTGGAGCGCTTGTTTGAAATGGACGAAGGAGATCTCTCACACGTTTGATGCCTTTGGCATCTTGACCAAATGCCCTTGCTTTCCTTGCCAGCTGTGTCCAGCCTATCAAGGAAATCCATATCTTATCCTTAAACGGTCTCCTTCCTTCCTTATCTAAACGCACACAACCAAACCTTCTTCTTCAATTAGACTCTTCGACCATCTTCTTGCACAAGTCCATAGTTACCTTTTCACCACAGTAACTATTGTGTACGGACCAAGCATGTCTCTACACATCGCCCTAAATATGCACAGCCCCAAAATATGGTCTAAGGTCGATCCCAAATCAACTCGGGTAAGGTGGTCTGTACAGTACGTACTTACCGTCCTTACCATCACCCTAAATTTGCCCATCCTCTTATTTTTTCTTCTTCCCTTTGTAGACCTCATCATCTCTTATTAAACTCATCACAACTCAACAAAACCAACAGCTGATCAAAGTAGTTCTCCGACACACCACTTTTGACCTTCAATCTGTAAATTCCCATGATTGCTGAAACCTTTGTGTATTTGATACAATCAAAGTACATTGGAGTTTCAGCTTCTCTTAACTTCTACCTAAATTCAGTCTCTTCTACTGCTTCATCATCATTTGCCTCTACTGCTTCATCATCATTCATCTGATTTGGATCACCTTCACCCATAGATAATATTGTCTTAAACAAATCAAATGCATCTGTTTCATATTGAAGACCACTATCTTCTATAGATTATCATTTTCACCATGAATATTCCAATAAGAATTCTTATATTTCTTATCCATACCCATAATCAATAGATGCTCAACTATTTTATCTACTAAATGATGGCATAAATTGCGGCAATCTCTACAAGAGCATAGCATTTCTAACATATTTCCAAATCTTCTTGCTGATGAATTGACAAAGTTAGTTGCTCCTTGGCAGCCAAATCCACGTCTTATCCATTTGGTCACAATGGAGATGGACCCATTCTGAAACAATTTGCTGAAATCAAAGCACGATGAAACAACACACGATTTTTTTCTGAAAGTTTTGTTAACCATAAAGACGAGTTGTGTTCTGAAATTTACTCTAAATTTTTTTATTTCCTTTCGCCGCGAAATCAGAATCTAAAAATTGAACGTCTCAGATCAAAGTTAGTGAGACAAATCGAACGGTGTAGGTTGAATAAGATGCTTATTTAGACGTTCCTTCTCATTGGCTAAGATCAAGGACGACTCAGATCAAAATTACCGAGACAAATCAACGGTGTAGGATTAATCTCGGCTTCAATAAGAAAGAACGGTTCATATCCAACTTGGCGATACGTATCTACCGGTGTAGGATTTGCCACGTCTTCAATCTTGAAGGTTACTGCTCATTGGTTAAAATTGATGTTTTTTTCTTTTTATATCCAAAATTTAACATATAAAATCGCTTATTATATAAATTATTTTTTAAAATATTTCATATCAGTATTTCAATTTTTAAAATATTATTTCTTATAAATATAAATTATAAAACTAAAAAAATACAATAAGGTAAAATTACAACTATCTAACTTATATGTTCATAAACACTAAGACTTAGTTTATATAAAATTAAGATCAGAATATCATACTTATATGAATCCATACTTAAATTTTATATGTTATTTCTTATACTTACATAATTCTAAAATTATATTTATATAAACTAAGACTTATATATGGGAAAAATTGCATATAAGATTATGAAGTTGGCAAAAGTTTGCACTTTAAACCTTAAGGCTTAACTGCTAACACTTTAAATAATAAACTTGTATCAATAACATATAAAACATCAAAACTAACTTACTTGTTGCACACGTCAAAATTTTGACCGGTCACTGTTCATTAGCAGGTAAAAAACGGAGACGTGACTGTCTACTTTGAAAAAAATAATTATTTTAATTAATAACAACAAAAAAAGATAAAAATAAGGGCTTTTTGCAAATTTGACTCAAAACTCATGGTCAAACACAAAACTAACTTCTTCTTTTATCTCATCTTGTTTTTGTCCTATCCACCCCACATGTTCATTTTATTTACGAAAATGCCATTAAATTTTTTTTTTTACTTTTTTTAGAAAATGGCCTTTTTACTCTCTCAACCTCATCATCTTCAAGTATTTACAACATTGCCATTGCCATGAATACTCCCAACAACCTTGTACAACCCAACAACCTTGTACAACCAAGGTTTGAAGCTTTTAATGCACTTAAAATCGATACTCATACTCTCTTTCTCAATTGTTATGAACTAAAAACAACATCTCCTTCACTTT
>CAKOAT010086711.1:116961-145144 GCA_932364175.1 Eruca vesicaria subsp. sativa | reverse complement strand
TCAAGTATCATTTAATAAGTCAATAAAATAACATAATAGTATATATTTAATGTTTAACTTAAGGTTCAAATAAATCTAACGTTCATAAAAGTATATTCAAATGATGATAATTTAAAATTCAGTTACTAATAAAACAAAACAACCTCTCTGATCAAAATCAACAGTTGTGTCCTTTGCAAAAAAAAAATAGCAATGATTCATTATTTAACTAAATGCTTAAGTATTAAACGAAGGACATGACAAATAATACAGATGTTCATTTTAAATTATTAAAATAAACAATTTATAAAAAAATAAATATTAATATTTAAACTTATAAAACGGTATGACAAATATGATGGTGGTTATTCAAAGAAAAATCAATATTAATATTTAAATTTATGAAAGGGCATGATAAATATGATGGTGGTTATACAAGGAAAATATATGCCTCTTCAATGAGAGGTTGCCAAATATTTGATGACATCATCAATCAAATGAAAATGTCTTTTTTGGTCCATCAGATTTTAAAATCAAGTTAATTGTGACGATTGGATTGAATTTTTTTTTCCTATAATAATTTGCTGATGTCACTTTCGGATTGCTATTATATATAGATTAGAAAATATGAAAAGTTGATCATGTATTTAAGATTGAGTTCTTTTCACAAGTTAAGGAAGAATATATTAACATTTATTGAGGTTAATGATGAAGGGTTAATGTGGTTTGATGGATTTTTAAGATTGACTTCGAAGAAGAAAGATTGGCAAAAGAAATAAATCGATCTTCAGCTATTTCTGCAGATTTACGGAAGTATATATAGTTTTTCATATGCATTTCCACGTCATCTCTCATGTTGGTATTCTCTGATTTCTTACATAATTTTAATTACGAAATATGGTCAACCACTAATCTAAAATATTGCACACAAAATTACTAAATACAACAACAAATGTGAGAAGAAAATACGTTAATAGATTAAAAAAAATAGTTACATAGAAATCAAAGTCTTGGAACATAGTTTTAAATACATTCACATGAGACATATCATCCAACTTCAAATGGACAATAAGTCAAACTTAACTCAAATAAATAAATATGTTTATGTATCATATCACTTCTTCATCAGTCACCTCAAATCGTCTACAATTTAAGCTCCAAAATCCACATGCAATTAACTCTTACATTAATGAAAATTAAGAGAATTACCACTAACACAACAGCCATAACCATAACAAACAAAAGAAAATATAAAAGTTATAAATTGTTACTTTTTTTGCCACATCTTATTCATCTTCTTCACTACACACTCATATCCAACCAAGACAATCATACGACTGTAAAACTATAAAATTATACCTAAAATAAAATCTATAATTTACATCAAATTATAGAATTATACCTAAAATAAAATCTATAAGTTTTGACAAGTTAGAAGATGACTTAAATTTACAATTCAAAAGTCAGCAACACAATAATAATTAATTGACTCAAAACTCAAAGTCAAACACAAAACTAACCTTTCTTGTTTTTTGATTTTTCGTTTGTCTTATTCACCCCATCTGTTCACATTATTTACGAAAATGCCATTACACTTTTTTCTTTTCTTTTCTTTTTTTGAAAATTATTTTTTTACTCTCTCAACCTCATCATCTTCAAGTATTTACAAGATTGACATTGCCATCAATACCCTAACTACCATGAACAACCAATTTGAAGCTCTTAATGCACCAAAAATCGATTTACACTCTCTCCTTCTCAATTGTTATGAACTAAAAACAACATCTCTTTCACTTTGTCTCCATATTCATACAAAAAACCCAAGCTTTTGATTCAATTTTTTTTATGGTTGATAGAGCCATTTAAGCATACAATTCTTGGTGGGTTACTTTCATTTGATATTCTAGGTGGTTGGAGAAGACTTTGTGTGCTAAGAAAGTCATCTCACTTAGTTTAAGGTATGAAATTGAATTTTTTTCCAGATTTGTTCGCGTAGAAGACTTACTTGTAAGTCTTCTGGATGAGCTGGACGACTTACTTCTAAGTCTTCCAGCTGGACGACTTACTTCTAAGTCTTCCAGCTTTGTATGTTAAAAAAAAAAAAATCTGGACGACTTATAAATAAGTTGTCTAGGAAAAACGGGCTAATTTTGCATTTGACCGAATTATGTCAGATATTTGACTTTTCCTGGACGACTTACCAGTAAGTCGTCTCCGGGAAAATTAAAATTTCAATATTTTATTAAATCTAGACGACTTACGGATAAGTCGTCTTAGGTTAGTTTTGTAATTGAAAAAAAAAATTTAATTTTAATTTTTTTCCAGAAGTCTTAATTTAAAGTCGTCCAGTCAGACGACTTATTTTAAAGTCGTCCAGTCAGACGACTTACAAGTAA
Organism: Eruca vesicaria subsp. sativa; assembly: GCA_932364175.1. NCBI lineage: Eukaryota > Viridiplantae > Streptophyta > Magnoliopsida > Brassicales > Brassicaceae > Eruca > Eruca vesicaria. Next base: position 142,769 of record CAKOAT010086711.1, on the reverse strand, counting down.
GTCGTCCAGAAGACTTATAACTAAGTCGTCCAGAAAACTTCCAGATCTGAAAAACCTGCATTTCAAACCCAGATCTGAAAAATCTGCATATCAAAAAACATTCAAATGGCTTAAAACACACAGAAAATGAGTGAAAGATTAGATATATATATATATATATATACTTTTTTAGAAAACATAATATACATCCTAATGAAGATGAGAACCATCTGATTAAAAACCTGCAAAAAAAAAAAGATAGATTAGTGAGAAAAACATGAGACATAACTGAAAAATTCATATAAAGTTAATAGATCCATCTTTAGATGAGTGGAATATGAGAATCATGTGATGAAAAACCTTCAAAACAAGATAAGTTAATGAGAAATACATGAGACAAAAACAATAAATTGATAAAAAATTTGGTGTTTATAAGTTCAAAGAGATTATAGAGAGATTGGAGAGTTCTAAAAAGATGAACATTACATTATTTGTTGCAGACATTTGAGAGGAGGAGAGAGAATATGGAAATTTTTCTTTATATAGGGAAAAAAAAAATTAGGTTAAATATTTTTGTTTCAGATGACTGAAATGTAAGTTGTCCAGGAGACTTTAATAATTTTAGCGGGAAACTAAAATATTTTTAGCGGGAAACTAAAATAGAAAACTTTTGAGAAGACTTACAAGTAAGTCGTCCAGAAGACTTAGAACTAAGTCGTCCAGAAGACTTACAAGTAAGTAGTCCAGAAGACTTACAAGTAAGTCGTCCAGAAGACTTACAAGTAAGTCGTCCAGAAGACTTACAAGTAAGTCGTAATTTCAATAGCCTTTTAAGTTACTTTTGCATTTGATTTAAGTTTGGGTTTACTTTTGCATTTCAAATCAAGTTTTGAGTCATATTTGGCAATTTTCCCTTAAATCTTTCCCTCACATAATGCATATAAAACCCTAGTATTGTCGTGTGATCACGTACATTTTTAAGCAATACGTACGTATTTTTTTTGTTAACGTACTTCCATTTATACTCCTTTAGTCCTTTTCAGGTAATGATCTTTTCAGTCTTTTATGTTTCCAGTAAAATAGCTGTATATATGACTACTGAGCATACTTAATTTTATACACATATATATAATGGATTGAACAACATATAATTATTCTCATCCAACGTAAGAAGAATCAATTGACGTTTTCATAGTAATTTTCTATTGTAGATTCTTCAAATAATTAGGGTGTGTTGTCTAATTCCATCACATATTGTTAGCGTATTCCACTATATTTAATAGATAGAAAGTTTTTTGTTTAGGATATACACTACAAAAAACAGTCAAATTCCGAGGATCATTTTCATCGGAATAGACATTTTTCTTCGGAATATCGTTGGAATATGTCTATTACGACGACATTCCGAGGAAAAATGTTGCTGGAAATATTTCGTCGAAAAAAAATATTTCCTTGGAATTTTGTCAGAGACACTGAGAAAATACCGATGACTTCCGACGAACAAATATTCGACAATATTCTGAGGAACTGTTCGTCGGAATATTTCGAGGGATGTACTTCCTCGAAAATTCCTAATTTTTTTAGTAATATATAATAATTTATTTATTTTGAAAAAAATATTTATATAATAATTATTTGAAAATATAAAACTAAATCTGAAATAAAAAACATATTATAATATTTTAAGTTTTAAAAGTAGAAATACAAATTAAACATTCAAAGTTTTTAAAAACAAATAAAACAACCGACTAGAACTCCTGTGGAAACAGACGTCGCATCATATCCAACAACTCTTGGTTCTTCTTCTTCGTTTCCTCCGTTTCATTTTGCTGATCTGCCATCCTAGCAAGTATGGTCTCGTTCTGGGTAAGAATTGTGGCGTTCTAATTCTCCAATGCTACGATGCGGTCATCCTTGTTCTGTAGCTGCTCCATAATTGCCGGATCAACAAAAGCCGGTTCTGAAGTAGAAGGAACTGACTTGGAGCGACGAGCCAACCCGAACAAACAACCTTTCTTCTTAGGAACCGCCTAGAAAAAAACATTAAATTAAAACAGTGAAAAAGACGATGAAATGAAAAAATAGTAACAATTAAATTGTACATTAAAATAAAGATCTTACCGACTCAACTAGTTTGTTGATTCGAACTCGAGACAGGTTGGTGGAAGCAACAATAGTGCTGTCGTCGTCAGTCTGAAGCTGAGATAGGCGTTGAATCTCTTCCTCCTTCTGGGTTTCGACCAAGTCGATCACCTCCCTCACAACGGCATCCAAAATCTCTATGGTCTTCTTGTCGGTATACGCCTCCCTCATTAGAACGAGGGAGTCAACCGGCTCACCATCATTCTGTTCCGCCTGAAAAAAAGCATTTGTTAATAAAAAGCATTAAAAATTGAAATTAAAATGGAAAAAATGAAATAGGTAAAGAAAATCACTCGACTTACTAGCTTATCCCCAAGAATTGACATACTGCAAGCACCCAAGTTGTTCTTGTACCGACCCTTCCCGCCATGGTCTATGTTACGGTTGCTGGAATTGGTGTCAGAGGTTCCCTGCGTCTCCGTCTTCCCCTAATGTGCTTGCAACTCGAGCCCGCATATGCTGGAAAATCACTTATAGTCCACATTAGTACTGCCCGCATTTGAAAGTTTTCTTTGCACGAAACATCTTATATTTCAGCACCTTGAGCTCATAGTTGTTGCAACTCATATATTAGTGGCTGAAGAAATACATCAAGTGATCTCCTAGGATGATCTGGCCCAGGAACGAGAATGGAGAGAAAAAAAAACTCTCGACGCAAGCACAAGTTTGGCGGTAAGTTGTATGGTGTAAGAATGACTGGCCATAGAGAATATTGTCTCCCATGCTTGCCAAATGGGCTGAAACCATCCGTACATAATCCAAGGTAGACATTTCTTCTCTCATACGCAAAATCTGGATATGTTGATTGAAAATGCTTCCATGCTTTTGCATCTGTAGGATGACTAATCTCACCATCTGTCGAATGCTCCACATGCCATATCATTGGTTAGGCTGTGCATTCAGATTGATACAACCTCTTCAACCTTTTCGTCAGAGGCAAATACCACATCCTTTTATATGGCACTGGAACTCTTCCACTCGTATCTCTATAGTTAGCCTTCCCACAAAATTTGCATGTAACCCGGTTCTCATCCGCCCTCCAATATATCATGCAATTATCGATGCATACATCTATTACCTGATACGGTAAACCAAGACCAACTACGAGTTTCTGAACCTCGTAGTGGGAACCCGGGGCTAGATTGTCCTCTGGTAGAATACCCTTTACAAAATCAACAATCACATCCACACATTTTTCAGCCAAATTATAATCAGTTTTAATGCACATCAGTCTTGTTGCAGATGATAAAGGTGAATGACCATCTCTTCAACCTTGGTACAAAGGTTGTTTTCCTGCATCCAACATATAAAAAAATCTCCTAGCTTCTACATTGGGTAATTCCTCCCCTCTAAAATGATCATTTACCATCTTCTCAGTACCTACACAAAAATCTACATCGTTCTAATTGGTTCTTCTAACCTATCCGATTTCTGGGGTTTGCTAGTACTACCATATTCATAATCAGTTTCCCCGTGATGATACCAAATTTTGTAACTTCGTGTAAACCCGTTCAAATATAGATGAGTCCAAACATCCCACTCTTTTATAAACTTTCTATTTTTACAAGTAGAGCAAGGACATCTTAACATACCCGTTTTTGCTTCCGGTTGTCATTGAACTACCGCCATGAATTCCCTAATGCCTTTAAGGTATTCTTCCGTAAGTAATTTCGTGTCAGGATCCAAATGAGGTCGATCCATCCATGAAAGATAATAATTTGAAGAAGACATGTTTTTGTGAACCAGATTCGTGAGTATAAGTGAGAGGATGAGAATATTGAGTGAATGAAAGGAGATGAGGGGTGCTTGAATTTATAGATGAAATGCTGCAGACAATTTCAACGAAATTCCGACGGAATTTTAATTTCCGTCTGATTTCCCTCGAAATATACAACGGTCACAAATTTCCCTCAGAATTTCGTCGGAATTTTCCGATGAACTTCGGAGGGACATGTAAAATCGTCGGAATTTTTGAACTTTCCCAACGGCTCGTTAACGGCTATAATTAATCCTCAGAATGTCTTCGGTATATCCCGACGGAATGTCTGTTCCTCAAAATTTCGTCGGAATATTCCGACGAAATTCCGAGGAAACACAAATTCCGAGTATGTAGCTGGTAGTCCCGAAAGAAAGATGGTATTCATCAGCAGGTCAGCGCAAGGGCACGTGTGACGGTGCGAGGCATCGTTTACTTATCCACATAAACACATATATACGTATGTATACACACACACTCGAAGAACTATTTAGTGATGCTAATGTAAGCGTATAAGAACATCATCAACGCAGGGAAAATAGGAGTGCTTAGCTGTCAGGAGCCCACCAAAATCCCAATATCCGGCGCTTCTGACTGTTAAACAAGCGCATGCTTTTGTTTATTGCTTGTACTGTGCGCGGATTCCACTGACACATAGCGGCCCGCGATTTGTTCTTTTTAATTTTTTTTAGATCGGACGGAAAAAAACACCCCCTAATATGGCACTGTCTTAATGCTGCTCTAAGCTTTTGCTGAAGAGAAGACATGCACATAAAACTCATGCGCATCTCTCTTTACTTTTCTCGTAAAACGCTCCCTTTTGAACCGCTGTATTACAGCTTTCTCTTACATGTATATTACATACTCAAATATCCTTGAGTAAATTATATAATAGCGTTGTAAGTATTATTTTATACATATGATCGCTAATATCTAAGAATTAACTAAGAATTAACTCCATACCACCCTACTTAGTCAAATTATTTTTATACGATTTTACCCTTACAACCCATCACGCTTAACGTANGCTGTATTACAGCTTTCTCTTACATGTATATTACATACTCAAATATCCTTGAGTAAATTATATAATAGCGTTGTAAGTATTATTTTATACATATGATCGCTAATATCTAAGAATTAACTAAGAATTAACTCCATACCACCCTACTTAGTCAAATTATTTTTATACGATTTTACCCTTACAACCCATCACGCTTAACGTATCGGTGTAGCGCCTTTTTGTGTCATATATTAAATTGACCCTCTGTATTACACGGCATATAACTAGACGTTTCCATATCTCATGTTTCTATGTTTAATACCTACTTCATTCTTACGTAAATGCGCCTTTTTATGTTTCGTTTAAGTTGAACCCTTCCCAATAAAAATCTAGACCTAGAAACACCTCAAAAATCTCTGTGTTCCCTTCCATCTCCAAGCACCTCAAAAACTCTCTGAATTATCCTCTATCTCCATGGAGCAAGTGCTACTTCCAGAACGCATGTTTGCATTGGGCAAATAACCTGTCGGAGAGAGGGTAAACACGTACCACAAACCGAAGCGGATTGAGTCTATTCTGTAAGCCTTAGATCCACGAAGAGGCTGAGTTTATGAAGCAGTCAACTTTTGGGAAGATCATCTCTCAAGCAAAGAACCCTTCATTTTCCGGGAGTTTTGGTCATTTCGTCCTAGTGCGAATTGTTAGGGTGAAGAAAAAGTACGAGATCTGGTTCCTCTTCGCCGGAAAACCGGTAAGGATGTCTCTGAACGAGTTCGCCCATGTCACGGGTCTTAATTGCAGGAAGATTCCGAAAAAATCATCAAAAGAAAGAAGAACCCAATCAACGAGAAGCTTTATTGGGGGGAAATATTTGGATCTCTCAAATTCTGTCACGTTGACACGCCGATTGAAATGTTGAAGATGAGAAAGATAAAAAAAACAGAGAGATGCGTTTGAAGTATGCATGTCTAGCGTTTACTTCAAGTGTCTTACTCCTGACTTCGCATCTACCTCGTATTATCTTAGAGCATGTGGAATTGATATGTGCCTTGGATGATTTCCTGAAATTTCCATGGGGTAGAGTAAGTTTCGAGATGCTTGTTATTGGAATCAGGAAAAAAGAGGAGATTTTGTTTTCACAAGCTAGCTTCGCCTTTCTTGGGTTCGTTGATGATATACAAATGATTTTCATGGCGGCTGTTCCTCGGATTAGAGAGATTGTCATTCCCCCGGGACAGGTGGTTGTCATTGAATCAGATAGTGAGTCAGAGCATGAGTCTGATGTTGATGACACACCAAAGGAAGTGGCCAAAGAGGACGAGGGGGTGTCCGGAACGTCTTCCATTGTTCGCTACTCCGTAAATCCTGCCCATGTTAGAGATCTTGATGTGGAAAGTAAGGTAAATTGATCATCTTATTTGAACATCTTGTTGTTTTATCAAAGGTTAGGTAGAGAATAAGTTCTTTTTTAATTTCAAAAATTCAACAAAGTACCAGTTATCATACTTGTTGGCGTCTATTAAAAAAGTTAGACGTACGATAATGTTTTAGAGAACATGTTCCGGGGTGAATGCTATGTGTCAGGTTAACAGTTAACATATGTTGATAGAATCCATTAAATATGTTAAGTTGTATCTACTCGATAATCATTTATTTATCACCCTAGAGAACATTTTAACAGTTAATCCTTTCACAAAACATGTTTATGTTTATGTTAACAGTTAATATATGTTGATAGAATCAACTAAATATGTTAAGTTGTAGTTACTCGGTAATCATTTATTTGTCACCTTAGAGAATATTTTAACTGTTAATCATTCACAATACTTGTTAATCATTTATTTGGTTTTTCGGCGAAAGCAGTGGCAGTAGAGGATGAATCTGACCAAAAACAAGTTGACAATGTCATTAATATGGTGATTACGAATGTCGAAGGTATGAATGATCACCACAAAGTAAATATGATAATGTTTATATTACATGTTAGCTGACATCACATCGTTAGTGTTGCAGTAAAAAAATATGTGAACCATTTTCAATTTGTTTACAGGCTGAATCTGACCAGCAACAAGAGCACAACGTCATTAATATGGTTAGTACGGCGTTCGACGATACGAATGATCAGAACAAGGTAATTTTTTATCTTACTTGTAATGTTTTATCTTACCTATTAAAAAAACATGTTAAATATATACACCTTTTGTAGGATATTGTTGCTGATAATATCACATACCCACCAAATAGAGAAGAACCAGACGCAGAACCCACAAGTAACGTGGGAGAGGTGGCTGCTAATTCCTCTGATACAGACCTCAGTACCCCTCTTGGTGTTCAGAAGACATGCTACACACATCACGAACTAACTACTCTGGATGAAGAAGGTTTTTCTTCAGAAGAGGAGGTTAGTCATCTTAATTCTCTCTTTTCAGACTACCTACTATAATTTGTTATTTACCAACAGTGGGGTATCAAAGTGATTGGAGCTTGTGTTCTCAGATTGAATTCTTTTTTTCTCTGATCGTAATACCGACCTTCTCACTCGGACTCTCGCAGGAAGAGGTTATACGCACTGAGATACTATCCCACACCGGTTGTTGGGGTCAAAATCAGTACGACGGAATCAATAGCCAAAACTCCCCGCAAAAATACAAAAGAAATAGTTTTATAAAACCCAAAAGATCGTTTTATAAAACTTCAAGTCATTTTATAAAACCCAAAGATCGTTTTATAAAACTCGAAGATCGTTTTATAAAACTCGAGAAGTCGTTTTATAAAACTCGAGAATCGTTTTATAAAACTCGAAGATCGTTTTATAGAACTCGAAGACCGTTTTATAAAACTCGAGAAGCCGTTTTATAAAACTCGAAGACCGTTTTAAAAAACTCGAAGATCGTTTTATAAAACTCGAGAAGTCGTTTTATAAAACTCGAGAAATCGTTTTATAAAACTCGAATATTGTTTTATAAAACTCAAGAAGCCGTTTTATAAACTCGAAGATCGTTTTGTAAAACTCGAGAAGACGTTTTATAAAACTCGAGAAATCATTTTATAAAACTCGAAGATCGTTTTATAAAACTCAAGAAGCCGTTTTATAAAACTCGAACACCGTTTTATAAAACACGAAGATCGTTTTATAAAACTCGAGAAGTCGTTTTATAAAACTCAAGAAATCGTTTTATAAAACTCGAAGATCGTTTTATAAAACTCGAGAAGCCGTTTTATAAAACTCGAAGATCGTTTTATAAAACTCGAGAAGCCGTTTTATAAAACTCAAGAAGCCGTTTTATAAAACTCGAAGATCGTTTTATAAAACTCGAAGATCGTTTTATAAAACTCGAGAAATCGTTTTAGAAAACCGCAAAATCGTTTTACAAAACCGCGAAAAACCGAAAAGCCGCAAAACGCGAACTAGAGGCTCACCAACTAGTTCGCCAGCAGGCGAACTAGACAGTCCCGGACTAGTTCGCCTGCTGGCGAACTAGAAGCTTCCAACTAGTTTGCCTGCTGGCGAACTAAGCCAAGCTGGCTTAGTTCGCCAGCAGGCGAACTAGGAACTCCCCGGCTAGTTTGCCTGCTGGCGAACTAAGCCAGCCCGGCTTAGTTCGCCAGCAGGCGAACTAGAGACCTCCCGGATCTCCCTCAGCCCCGATCTGAGCCTTACGTCCTTGACACGGTCATATTCTGAACCACGGTCGAAATGTCTCTCGTTTCGTCTCGATCCGACTTACCGTTTGAATTTTACGATAAAAACCGTAAAACTCCGTTTTCTCGAAAAGAACTCAAAGAAATCGTATAAAACGGTAACGGTTAAGCAAGACATCGAACATCGCCTGAACTATACGATTTATCCGAGATTTTTCGTTAAGATCATAAAAACGCGTTTTAAATAAAAACGTCGAGAAAAATGTAAAAAACGGCATCGTATCAGGAAACGGTCTCGTATAAAGTCGTAAAACGGTTTTTATCGTCAAACGGCCCGAAAGGTCCTAAAACACGATAAAAACCCATCTCGCCACATTAACGAAATCAAACCCGAAGATACGATAACGTTTTGACGGTTTACTCGCAGATAGAAGACAAAAGGCAAGTTTGAAGATAAATAGAAGATTTCCGCGGAAGAAAAGGAAGGATCGACAGAAATGGAAAATTCTTGATATATTCGGTTTCAGGCGAAATGGAAAGATTAAAACCGCCTAAAGAGGAGTATATAAGGAGGAGGCACAGGGCAGAAGCTGGGACACGATTTTCAGAGCTCCCACCACTAAAATTAGCATTTAGGAATATTTCCGTTTTCTGTTAGCGATCTGCGTCTCAATTAGGGTTTTTCGTTCTTAAGTTTCCGGCTACTCTTTTTGTACCAGTTCTTACGCAGATTCAGAATAAGAACCTCTTTGCTCTCAATTTCGTTTATTCTCTTTTAAATTCTAAGTTTATCGTTTTCTTAATCTTCGTTGTGCGGTTCTGCAGATAGCCGGTTCCTCTGGAAACTTAGGGTTTTCCCGAAATTTCCTTTTTTACGATTTATTGACAGTAGGTGGATTTCGGTTCCCACACCGGTCCTGTTCCACATGCAAAAAAATGTACTCGTGGAGACAAGAAAGAGCAAAAGGGCAAGGATTCTTTCAGGCATGATCTCTTCCTTGAATTGATCCTTAACATTTATTGGGTTCTATCCCGACAGTTACACTCGGTATTAACACTGTACGACCTTCTCTTGGGAACTACAAATCCTTTTGAAGAACCAATAACAGTGTAATCCTCACGCCTTTGGAACAGATAGCGTGCAACCACATCATTACCAATAGTCACCATCAGCCTTGTTGAAGGTAGATCAATCCTGATTGACATGAACAATTCAACATCCTCTTTCACATCCACTGGGGGTCAATATGTCTCTAGGCGCCTTCATCCACTCCGGAAACTCATATGACAAAGTTACTGCCGTTTCCAGACCAACACTGTAGCGGGTTCTTACTAGATCCATGAGACTTGCGAAAGTCTCGTTCTCATGAACCATGACTTCGTATTTACGCTCAGTTGGATCTTCCAAGAACAGCCATCCTCGATGACCAACTTGCTCCCAAACACCCACCACAAGCTTAACCAGTTGCCCCATTATTATAGTCAAATCTGTTAAGAGGAAATAAAAATAACGACCATATCAACCGTTGCTCAAACAACAAAACTGATTTGTATTTCCATTCACAATAAATGTTAACATCTCCACTTTATATCTTCCTTATTTCTAACCGTTTACATCTAAGAAATTGAATGCTCTATCTGAAAAGAACATAAAACATACTTCTGAAGAAAAGTGATAAAACCTACTATTAAAGGATCTTTGCCACTGAAGCTATGTCACTCTAACAGGTTTCGTTCTCTCTCTACCGAATTTGGTTCACATTTATATTCATCTGCCCTCCATTAAGTACAAAGACAACATAACTCTCAAAAATCTGGCAAAATCGAAAATCCCTCAATCTCTCGATCCATCGTTTTATCTTCTGGATCTTCCATCGTTCCCCACTAACGACCTACAAAATAGTAGCCACAAGTCTATGACAGACTAGTATCAATATTTTGTACTTCTGTAGATCTCGTCGAATTATCACTTTCACTTTTTTGTCGCAGGTTTCAACACTGTAGAAAGAATACAGGTAAGGGCAGGTAAAAAAGTACGGACCCAAACCTTTTTTTTTTTGTAACACTGACTTCAATTAAAATACGTGAGGCCTCAGGCCCAGTTCAGCCCATGAAAGGGTCCAAATACAAAGAAGTAGAAAGAGATTGTTTTGCCAACGTATCGGCATCCACATTCAGCGATCTAGAAAAATAGGAGAACGAAACAGCAACAAAAACAGAGGAGATTCGCTTGATATCATTGACGATACTGAGGATTTCGTTTATCTGCTTGTTGCACGTGATAGCTCGGATGAGCGTTGTATTGTCAGAGAAACATTGGAGCTTCTGGAGCCCTAAGTCCACTGCAGAGGAGAGAGCTGATCTGAGAGCGATAGCTTCGGCAGTCAGGGGGGATATGATGAGATTCTTGTAGGTAGCGCCTTGATTGATGCGAGCTCCCGCTGAATCTGTGAAGATCCAGGCCACTCCCGCTCGTTTTGATGTTTTGTCCCAAGCCGCGTCCGTTCTACAAGTCACAACCGTGGGGTCATCCAACCTCGGATTGAAATGAATTCTTTGTTGAGGTAGTTGGCTGCCTATCTGTTTGGTTGGTCTTTGTGCTGTGACCCACTCCCGTGCTAATCTTAGTCCTTTTGTTGCGGTCTCTGTAGGTGAGAGAAAGCTTTTCTCAAAGAGCAACAGGTTCCGCGCATTCCACAAAGCCCAACAAATCCAGGGGAGAATTGTGCTTGTGATTCCTGTTGGTGGGAGACAAACTGCCTGATTAAAGATGACTACAGCTTCCTTGAAGGTGGCTTCTGTAGCTAGGTGAACTACGTATTTTAGTGGGATACGGTTCCAGACCTCTTGTGCATAGGGACACCAGAAGAACGTATGCATAGCAGTCTCCACTCCCTTGCATCTCTTACACAGTGTTCCTTCTATCATCCCTCGTAGCTGGAGATTTTCCCCTAGAGGTAAAGCTCTCTGAATCACAGACCAAAGAAAGAGCTTCATTTTTGGTGAGCACGCTTCTGACCACACATGTTTAATCCAACTAAACACTCCTGGTGCAGGTGTAGGAGGATTGTTAGACAGTTGCATAGTCGCTGAGAAATACCCTGAGCGCGTAGTGTGTTCTCCTGATACTGAAGGTTGCCACACATATACATCCTCTGCTTTATTAATGCTTGGCTGAATTAATTGAATCTCCTTCGCCAAGTTAGGTAGGATAGCTTCTAACTTTTCTTTATTCCATTGCATATCCGTCGTGAGTAAATCCGAGACAGTAAGATCCATCAATGCTTCGGGGATAGGACCATACGGTTTCAAATTTTCCGATAGTGAAATCCAGGAATCTTTCCACACTTTAGTAGTCTCGCCATTGCCTATAGCCTTTCCTAGATGCCCTTTTAATAGGTCCCTTCCAAGGAGAATACTCCTGCAACCATGAGAGCATACTTTTGGTACTTGTACTTCAAGGAAATGTTTCCCATGACATTATTTTCCTACTAGTACCCGCGCCAATAGACTGTTCGGTTTTGTTAGGATTCTCCACGCCTGCTTAGCTAGGAGAGCTTGATTAAAGGTCTGAATATCTCTGATTCCTAATCCTCCTCCTGCTTTAGGTTTAGTGATTCTGTCCCAGGCAACCCATGCCATCTTTCTGTTCCCATTAGGATTGTCCCACCAGAATCTCGTCAACACTAACTGGATACGTTTACATAAACTCACAGGGAGTTCGAAACAGGACATGGAGAACGTTGGTATCGAAGTTAGCACAGACTTTAGCATCGTGAGCTTTCCTGCTTTGGACAGGAATCTTGACGACCAGCTGGAAGCACATTGTCGGATACGATCTACAATTGCCGTGAACAAATCTTTCTTCCGTCTTCTAAAGTGTTCAGGTAGTCCTAAGTATATACCTGAACCTCCTTCCTTTGAAATTCCCAACAGATTTTTGACATTCTCTCTGATTTCTGTTGATGTTTTGGATGAAAAGGTGATCGCCGATTTATCAGTGTTGATTTTTTGTCCCGAAGCCTGTTCATAATCCCACAAAATTTCTTTGAGTTTGTTGCAGCACAAGGGGGATGTCTGGCAGAAGAACATGGTATCATCTGCANTGAACCTCCTTCCTTTGAAATTCCCAACAGATTTTTGACATTCTCTCTGATTTCTGTTGATGTTTTGGATGAAAAGGTGATCGCCGATTTATCAGTGTTGATTTTTTGTCCCGAAGCCTGTTCATAATCCCACAAAATTTCTTTGAGTTTGTTGCAGCACAAGGGGGATGTCTGGCAGAAGAACATGGTATCATCTGCATAAAGCAGATGATTTACCCGTGGACTTCCCCTAGCGACTCGAATTCCTTGCAAGGTACCTTCCCTCTCCGCTTTTTGGCACAAGCCAGATAAAACTTGTCCACAAAGAATAAAAAGATAGGGGGAGAGTGGGTCTCCCTGTCTTATTCCCCGTTAACGCGTAACCGAACCCTGGACCGAGTCATTAATCAAGTAGGAGTAGGTCACTGTAGTCACACATTGCATGATCAGATTTACCCATTTCTCACCGAAACCTAGTCTCTGAAGCACCTGTGAAATAAAACTCCACTCCATTCGATCATACGCTTTAGACATATCAGTTTTAACTGCCATAGTACACTTCTTTTGGGCTTGAGAGGTCTTGAGAAATTGTAGAACCTCGTGGGTGATTAGGATGTTGTCTGAAATAGCTCTACCCGGTATAAAAGCGGACTGGTTCTCCGAAATAATAGAATGTAGGGTTGACTTCAGTCTGAGGGCCAGTAGCTTAGAAATTATCTTGAAAAAGACATTACATAGCGCAATATGACGATAATCTGCTACTCGTTTGGCTCCTACAATCTTAGGAATCAATCTAACGTGGGTCACATTTTGCGAGGGCCTGAGGATTCCTGTGCTGAAGAAGATCTTGATCTCATTGATCACATCTGGTCCCACCACGTCCCAGTTAGCTTGGAAGAAACTAGCTGAGAAGCCATCCGGGCCTGGAGCTTTGTCCGGGTGAATGGCAAAGGTAGCTTCTTTAATCTCTTGAGCCAATGGTTCTCTAGTCAGTTCTTCATTCATTTCTAGTGTGACACACTGTTGGAGTGCTTTCTCCACTGTTTGAGTTCCATCATGATGAACCGATGTAAAGATGTTATCGAAATATTTGCATATGACATTTGCAATTTTTTCCTCCTCAAACACGGCACCCCACTGTCATCTTCAATCACTGTCATCCTGTTTTTTGACTTCCTCACTTTTGTGGTTGCATGGAAATACCCAGTGTTTGAATCACCCAAAGTTAACCAGAGTTGTCTGCTTCTTTGTTTCCAATATTCTTCTTCTTCTTTGTAGGCTTTAAGGAGGCACACGTTCAGCTCATGAATCAGATCATCGTCCGGGATGGGGTTCGACATTGCAGCCTCCAGCCGTGCTTTGAGTGAGTCCATCACTTTCCTGCTGTTCTCCTGGAACTCCTTGCTCCACTTACAAATAGCTTTTCGGCAGCAGGAGAGCTTTCTTTCCACATCCAAATGGGGAGCCGCATCCCATGTCTCTTGTACAAGTTTCCTAACTTCCGGATTGTCTTTAAGTCTCCTGTCAAACCTGAAAATCTTAGCTCCCTTTTTCCTCCTTGTGTCTAGGAAAGTGAGCAGTGGGCGATGATCGGATCCCTCGTACTTAAGATACTGACATCTACAGGACGGAAAGGTGTCAAACCACTCACTGTTACTGATGGTCCTGTCGAGTCTACACTGAACAAGGTGGGAGTTACGTTTCCCTCTCCACGAGAGGTAATTTCCATAGTGTTTGATGTCGAATAGCCCATTACTTGACAAGAAAGATCTGAAAGCACAGAATGTCCCCTCAGCTCTTTCAGGTCCTCCTTTCTTCTCACTATTCTCTGTAAGCTCATTGAAATCCCCTGTTAACATCCATGGGATACCGGGGATTGGTTGAAGTGCTGATAGCTCGTTCCAGATCACGAGTTTTTTTGTATGGTCTGGCTCACCATATACAAAGGTAATCTGATAGGATATTCCTTTATCAGATATTACCGTATCAATGTAGTTCTTTGTACTGGATCTGACAACCAACTGGATTTCTTTTTTCCAGATGAGGAAAATTCCTCCACCACCTGGACTCAGAGGGGGAACTGCATGGTAATGATCAATCGGTATCCATTTAAGGGTCTCCAGGACCATATCAGTGTCATTTTTGGTCTCCATGAGGAAGAAGATATCCGGGGAGTTCCGTCGATGGATCTCCTTCAGACGCTGGACTGTTATGGGGTTCCCCAGCCCACAACAGTTCCAGCTCAATGCGACTAAGGAGCCGGGGGTGGAAGAGACCGAAAATCCTGACTCTTCCTTGCTTTGGTTGGGGTACCTCTCTCCAAAGGGCTACCCACATGGCGTGAGGCCTCTGTGGTCTCCTCAGTTTCTCTGACTACGGACTGGTTGGAGTAGGAGGTTTGACCTCGCCTTGCTCTTCTTCTTATCGCTGGGATCATTTGAATGGCCGGGTTGTTTGAGATTGGAGGCTCAGTAGATCCAGTCTTTGCTTTTTTCTTTGCATAATTAGACGTCTTTGATCTTTCTGGAGAGCTTTCAGTCAGCTGTCGGTTTCAATTCCCTGGTGAGCAGTTAAGTTGTGAGATGTTTCTCTTCTTCGAGCTAGCGCCTCTAAGAATGTTTGGCGTCAGTCTAGGCGATCTAGGTGTTCGAGCTGTGTTTCTCGGCTTATACTTCTTTTTGTTTTGTGGTCCTAGGGGAGGCTCCTCTCCCATTGCAGCTTCCTCTGCTTCTATTGATGCCTGAATTTCATACCCCCTGTCCAAAATAGGACTAACAATTATAGAGCTGAGTCTTGCAGGTCCATTCCCTCCCGCCAAGGAGTTTGTTTGGTTTCTTTGTATCGGGGCCTCACTACTACAGGGAGCCAAGTCTAACTCCTCTCTTCCTCTCATTGTTGGTGAATGCTCCGCAAATCTCTCAGGAGAAAGGGGTGTAGGAAGAGGGTTAAACTGTAGAGGGGGTGGGGTGACTGGATTACTATCTGCAGTTAATGCACGACGAGCTAGGTTCTGTTTCTCCCTTGCTGCTTTAATGATACCTGCAGCCGCGTCCTCCATTTCGCCGTTGGCATCTCCATGGAGGACACGCTGGCGTCTTGCCGCTGCTTCCACCGGGTCAGGATAGTTCAGGTATCTCCTTGTAGCATTGTGTAACTCTTCCATAACCTCCTCCATAGTAGGGATTGGAGAGTTTCCTTGTCTTACTCCTGAGGTTTCACGTGGATTCTCTTCCTGGAGTATGTTCATCTGACGGTCAGAAGCTGGAGTGGGAGTTGTTTCTATTCCTCTGGTGGGCTTAGGTCTCCATTGGCCTAGACTCTTTGTTGGAAAAAGGTCTTTGCTGCGTTGGGTCGCCCTACTGGTACGTTCTCTATCCTTTGAGTAAGGAGGAGAAGCGTATTCTTCATTCTTGTCCTGAGTCGCCTTTTCTTTCCAGGTTTGTTTGGGAACGCTCGAGGATTGCAGCTCTCTTTGAGGTGGTGGGTTGCGAGTCAATTTAGTGCTCACCCTTTCCCCAAAAGTATTCCCATGCCTGTCTACTCTTGTTTGGAAGAGTTGATAGGAAGGTTTTGGAACTTCGTCCCCTTTGTTCCGGCTCTAATACTGGGTGTCCGTCCTTTTAGTAGGAGGGCAATCAATAGGATACTCTGGCCGAGTTCCAGAGTTCGCTCCTTTGCCAGATGCGTAAGCGTATCTCTGTGTCGAAACCTCTGTATTTGTGGACTTAAAATGCTCCTCCTTAATTGTTTCATTTAGTAGTCTCGTGGGGCAATGTTTCCTGTGGTGAAGCAGGGAGTAACAGGTGGAGCAATGTCCTTCAAGCCTCTCATATTCCAGTGAGATGAGGCTCGCTTCTCCAGAGTCAAACTCAACCACCGATTCCATGATTAGAGGTTTTAGGCCATCCACGAGTACTCTGACCCTTGCTGTTGTTCTTGTGAGCTCATGGTTCTCCAAAAGACCCAGTTATTGCCCAACACGCACAACCATATCGTCATGCCAGTAGTGGAGGGGGAGGCCCTTGATTCGGACCCAAAACGAGATTAGTGAAGGGAAAGTGTTGGAGATAACCGGCTCCCACCTTTGGATTATTACCATCCAGTAAGCATGATGGTAAGGTCTGTTGTCAAGAACCCTTCTCAAGTCCTCTTCTCTTTCAAATCGGAACTGAAAGCAGTTATTACCTAGGTCAGACCTCACTGCTCTACGCTGCTGGCCCCATTTCGTGGGAGAGCTGGGATGAGCACCCACATCTTCTGCTCCAGCGGATTGGTAATTCCAATCAGGGTGAACTCGTTCGCCTTGATGAGAGCCGTGCAATCGAGGCTAGGAGCCTTGATCCTCTTGATACCTCCGACGTTATCATCTTTCAGCTGATGTTTTCCCTTCTCCGCCTCAGTAAATCTAAGAGCCATGATTACTTTGGTTGCTGGAGGAGTATCAAGTCGACTCCGAGCAAGTGAACCAGTACACTAGGAAGCTGGAAGCTGGAGGGAAGAAGAGAAATCTTGAATGCTGGTGTGGTTGTTCCAGAGATCGTGTGAAGAGCGGAAGATTATTGCAAACTGGTACTAGATCTGATGAGAAGTTGTTGTGAATCTTAGCACTTGCATTGACACTACTTGCTGGAGGATGCTTCTTTTGGCTAAAGAGTAGGGCTTCCAAAAGGGTTTTGTGAAGAGTCTAACGGATGCTTTCCTTACTTGGAAAGGAAGTGTGTAGTCACTTTCCAAGTATTATCCACCGGTCATCTGAAGTCACCCCTCCTTGAAACTTTCTTTTTTGTTTTGGGTATTTTCTTTGTTTCCTCACCAAAGTGGTATATTGGCCCATTTAACTCATATTTATATACGTTATTATCTTCGTTTCATATATTTTTAATTTTAAATCATCATCAACAAAATATATACTCCGAAAACGAGATGTCTATAGCACATCCATTATTCTGTGATGACTAATTAAGTGATCATTTATCCACATAAGCTTAACGATTGAAATTTGAAAACCTCTCATTATAAATGTCATACCAATCATAATTATCAGCAAAATAACCCCGTTTGGCTCTAGATATCTCACATCCAAATATCATATCTGATCGGGGGTTCCTAACTAATTAGGCTTTGGACAAAAAAACAGATATAGTGTATTTCTAGTTTAGGAAAAACATATTGTATTTTTAAAACTAGTCCGTAAACATAATAACTACCTTACTAAGTAGCTAAGTAATGTTTTTTAATCATATACTTAACAGTGAGACTGCGAAAATGTATGCGAAAGCTTGTAAACACATAAACCATCCATCAAACTGTCCCTATGGAAAACTCATATAAGCAATAACAATCGCGACTATGTCATATAGATTAGCTCTTGTGTTTCCAAATAGATTAATACTAAGAACTATAGGAATTGTTACCCATTAGCATAAAAATATAAGAATTGTCAAAAAACACCATAAAATGTTGGTAAGAATTGTGCTTAGAGCCAACAACAGGAAAAAAAAATTGCAAATCACTAATCAAATTTCATCAAAGAAAAAGCAGGAAACAAAAGGAAAGTGCTACTCAAATCAACATGGAAAGATTTAAGAACTAAAACGAGCCAACAAAGAAAAGAGGAAAAAAACCTGATTCATCTTATGAATGTTGAATCAAATAAGCTGGATCAAATCCTTATTCACCATATCATCCTCGACTAAGTTAATAGTCTTATTTGTTCATATAAGCTCGTTAGCTAGCCATAAATATACATATAACTAGCTATGATGATGAGTAATATGAAATATGATCAATACGGTGGTCGTCCCGTTGACCAATAAGCTTGATTATCATGCTGTGGTAATCCTTGATGAGAGGGACCAAGAAGATTAGGTGGCAACCCTTGATGAGCCGACATAGGTTGTTGCTGATGTGGTAGTTGCCCTCCCATCATCGGCTGTGGCTCCATCGTTCCTCCTCCATGAACTGGTGTTTGCATCTCATCCTCTTCTAAAGGGAGCCTCTCGTATGCCGCATTGCTAAAAGACGCCGCCATAATCACAACAGGACCAGCACAAAGCAAAGGACCCACCACGCTCCCTCCAACAACCTGTCCTTGTCCTCCGGATAGGTAAACGCTCAATCCGGTGGCTGTAGGTGGAGCAGGAGGAGGTAAAAAAGAGCCTGAGAGAGAAAGAATCTCAAACCTTCCGTGAAGGTTAACGACCGAGCCAGGAGAAGGAGACCCAGGCTGACGTATGGTGACGTTCATGACGTTTCCTGTACCGCTCAAAACGCAAACGCCGCGTTGGCGTCGTCGTGCGAAAGTCTCCACGCTCTCGACAAGATCGCAGCCGTCACCGATCTCCATCACGTGGGTTCGTAGCGCGTTTGCGCTGTCCCGCGTGATGATAATCGGTGGTTTTGGTTTGTTCTTGGAACCAGCTGGTCTTCCTCTTGGTCTTCTTGTCATCTGATCTCCTCCTGAGCCACCGCTTCCTCCTTCTCCTAAGTTTGTATCTCTACCTTCGCTGCCACTGTTGTTGGCGATGTTGTCTATGTTGTCGCTTGTCTCTTCACGATCCATCTTGATTTGTCTGTTTAGTCCTCCTCCTTGTTGATCATGTTGGTCGGTTTGGTTTCTTTGTTGCTGGTGATGATGGAGGAAGAACTCTTGTTGCTGCTGTTGTTGGAGGTGTAACTGAAAATCTCTTGAGTGGAAAGGAGGAGGGAGTGAGTTTTGTGTTCCATGAGGTTGCACTGGATCCATGATCTTATGATGATTCGATGGTGGAAACTCGATCAAAAGAAAGAAGAGACTGATGGATCTTTAAGTTGACCTTTTTCTTGCTTAATTTTGTTGTCGAAGCTAGAAGGAAGAGAGTGGTAATAATGAACAACGAAACCGAAGCTGGATCTTCTTCATCTTCATCTCTTCTTCCTTTTGATTTTTAGGGTTTCTCTCTCTTCTCTTTTTTTTTTTTTTGTAACTGATTCTCTCTCTTCTCTTTACCTACTTTTGTTGTAGCTGGCTTCTCTCTTCTTCTTTGTGAGTTGGATGAAATGAAATTTGGAAAGTGAAAAAGGGTTTTCTTATTTAAACTAATAATTGAGATGTGTGTGAGAGTCTAGCTTTAGTTCTTGATTGGTAAGCTTATAGGGTTAAATAAGGATGTGAGATGAGTTTTGACTGTGACTTCCTTCTATGAAGGGGCAGTGTTTTTGGTCCCCCCTCCCCATTCACCTCCTAACCAATCAAAAAACTGATAGAACCAACGTGATGCATTGTTTGGATTGTAAACCTTGTGATCTCTCTAAATATTATGAATCATTTCAGTAGAGATTGTTGTTTCAGCCAGTGAATTCAAGTTTCGTGGGCCATTATGATTAACATAACGCATCACATGTGAATGCAAGAAAAGTCCAATGTTACAATCTTGTTAATTATTAGACAGAAGCACAGTACGTATCATTTAAAAAACTTTTACGGATTTACATGTTAATAATATTGTAACTGTCATTTTAATACAAATAATTACAAATTATTAATTGAATACACCATCTAAATTATTGCATGTATAAGCTATAGAATTATTATGGTTAACTGATTAATTAGTATGTATATATGTGCCGACAAACAGATTTATAACTAACTCATTCAATGATAATTAAGTACAAGAACTATCAATCAACTATATGTTGGAAATAAATCTGTTAGCATATGATTAATTTGTATTGTTAATGTGTTGATAAATTGTCCTTATTTTGATGAAATTTATTTTATTCCGTAAGTGTCCTGAAAGAAAATAGCCGCATCGATCAAAATGTTATTTTAGTACTTGCCGACCATCAGGGTTATAAGATCTAGTGTTGTGCGTTGAATAAAAACTGGTCTATATATATATATAAATGTCCGTAGCCTTTACTTATAGTCAAACTATCCATTTGTCAATATCATCTAGATCCAAAAATGTTTGTTAAAAGTGATATGTGAATACTTTTTTGGTAAATGATCTTTTCTGAACACTCACACATGTATAGATAGAGTTTTAGCATTGGAGAGAGTGAGATAACAAGAAGCTGCGAAGATATTGCTGACAATTCCAAAACCACGAGAGAGAGAGATAGAGAGTAAAGGAAACGAAGAAGAAGATAAAAGGAGGAGAGGTATCGCATGAACTGTTGTGAGAAAGATAAACACAAATTCCAATGTCTTAAAGAGATGCTCTTTGTCGGTCCTCTCATGCTCCACGTGCCCTTCTCCTCTCACTCCTTTGTTTACATCGATTTATTTTCGATCTAGCTACCAGTAAATAACAAGCAAGATTCTGAAAACCAAAACAGTGTGTAATGCCGGGCGGTTTGAGGTTAAAAATACTTTTCTAACATCATAGTTTGTCGAATATCAATCAAAATACAACATCTTAAATTTAGGTCGATATTATATTAGATAAGGAATATCTATTTCTAACATGTATAAAAGTAAGATTTACTCATTGGTGTATGGCCAGACAGTGTGGATATCTAACTCCTACGTAGAGCAACCGAGCTTGCTTGTCGCAGTCTCCAGGAGATTAGTCAGGCCTTTGGATTCGGATAACCTGGATTATAAAAAAAAAA
The DNA here is from genome assembly GCA_932364175.1 of Eruca vesicaria subsp. sativa. NCBI lineage: Eukaryota > Viridiplantae > Streptophyta > Magnoliopsida > Brassicales > Brassicaceae > Eruca > Eruca vesicaria. The sequence continues at coordinate 121,567 of CAKOAT010086711.1, read as the reverse complement.
TTACTTGTATAAAAGTTTTAGAAAGATTCTAAAACTAATATTATACAGATTTAGTCAAATTGGTTAAAAATAAATATAATGTCATTAATGGAATAGTTGGACTTGTATATGGTTTAAATCCTAACAAATAATATCGAAACCTAGGTTCAGAAAATGTGTACATGGAAAGTGGATGTGAGCTCTAATGTTGAATGTGAGATTTACATGTTGCATTGGTCTGTGGAAGGAAATTCATTAAGGTAAATTTGCAATTAAAGATGATGTGTTGGTGGCCTTGTGCTTTGCGCCAAAAGCTTCTTAAGAATGCCATGGATTAAGTGAAGAATTTCGTTAGTAAGTAGAAAAATACAAATGAGTGGCAAATTTAGTTGAATGTTAAAAATCAAGAGTTTATGTGATTTTGGTTTGAAGAGAAGATGTTGGATATTCAATCCAAACCCCACAACATCAATTTAGACAAATATTGTTTCAAGTAATATTCAAGTCCAATTAATATAAGTTCTTTAAGAAAAAAAATCAGAAAATAAACTTATGCAAACTTTGTCAACTGAACTCAAGATATACAATAGGATATCATATTAATTGGACATACGAAAAAAATCCCAACATATTATATATGTAGTCATCATTTCTCAAACAAAAAATGTATTTGAACTAGGATACAGTTAACCTGCTTGTGTTCATAAAAATGAATGCTCTTATTATAATTCAATTCTTCTTAATTTAATCGAACCTCATAAATAGAAAATACTAAGCTTAGAGTGTGCTAGCAAAAGTAACACAGGGGTATCATGTTGGTATTAATAAGCATGTTCACCAAAATATAGTTTATTACTACAGTACTAAATTAAAACTGTTCCATACATTTACTCATCGTTGACTTTCAATTGGTTCATTTAAAACGGAGAACATGAACCTAAATATCTAGGGTTTTTTTTGAAAGATAACCTAGATATCTAGGTTACATTGTCGATTATGCTAAACAATGTGAACGTGTACCAAACCATAAAAGAAATATAAAGACGCTTATAAATTTTCTACTCTTATAATGAACCAAAGAAAGCAATTCCTAAACTGAATAAAAAATATTAACGAAAATAAATTAAACAGTTAAACTTATCAAATAATGTGCTTACTAGGTGTTTTGCCCGCAATTGCGGGCATAATTCTCTTATGAATATTTATTAGTTGATGTTTCATTAATTTAAAGATCAGCATAGTAAGTTATTATTTCTGTTTTCAAAAATTAAAAATCAAACATCTAATAATTATCAATGACAAAACTCAGACATCAGAAATATTTAAAAGAATATATTTCTATAACTATTTTTCCCGATTTATATTTAATTATAATATTTATATCTTAATTTTAAATTTTATATTAGAAAAATATGTTTTCAAGATGACAATATAATGCATAAGTTATTTATTTTCTGAAAATATCATATGATAATTTCTTAACTATATAATAATTATATAAGATTGTAGAAATTATGACATATAATTAAAATTACCTAAAATCATTGAGAACTTAATGAATCAGCATATTTACTTCTTAAATATTTTTTCTTGAGTGATGATTTATATTTAATTAATAATAGATAATTTTCTATTTTACTTTTAAATTATATAATATAAAAATATATTTTCAGGATAACAACATAATACATAAGAATTACCATATTCTCTAAAAGTATAATATTATTAGTGTAAATTTATTTCAGTTATAGAATAACTACAACTTTTTATATCTTAGTTTTAAATTTCTAATAGAAAATTATATTTTCAAGACATCAACTTAATACATAAGAAAGTATTGTATTTTCTAAGAATCTGATACTATTAATCTAAATTTGTTTAAATATATAATAACCTATATATAAAATTATATAAATTAATAAATTATCTAAATTACCTAAAATCATGGAAAATATGACAAATCAGCAAACATCAAATTCACTTATTAAATAATATTATAGATTTTTACATGTTAATTTTAAATTTTATAATAGAAAATTATTTTGTCAAGATAACATCATAATACATAAGAATTAACTTATTTTCTAAAATGTCATATTATTAGTAGAAATTAGTTTTAATTATATAATCAATAATAAAAAAATTCTAGAAATTCTGATAAATGATCAAACATAGGATCATGGAGACAAATCAACAAATTCACTTTTCAAGTAATTTTTTTGATGATTTATATTTAATTGATTTAGATTTACTTATTAATAATATAATTTTTATATCTTAATTTTAAGTTTTATAATAGAAAAATATATTTTCAACATAACAACATAATCCATAATTATTATTTTATTTTAGAAAAATATTAAATTATTAATATAAATTCGTTTTAATGATATTTAAATATTAAATTATTAATATAAATTTGTTTTAAATAAATATAATAGTGTTTATATCTTAATTTAAAATTTAATTTTTATATATATGATATATTCACAAGAATTATCTTATTTACTAAAAATATGATATATTCATATAAATTCGTTTTATTTATAAATAAAATATATATAAATATTAAAAATATAATAAATAAACAAAATTAGCTAAACTTAAGGAGAGCATGACAACTAAGCAAACTTACTTCTTAAATAATAGTATAGATTTTCGTTTCTATACTCTCAAAGAAGTTAACTATGAAGCATTCGCTTCCAATAATTGGATGGTTAATTATAAATGATTATCGATCCCCTTGCCATAATTAATAATATCATTGGGAAAGGATCAGGCCAGTTGGCTTATTTTATTTTAATTTCTAAAGGCATGAAACTTATCAAACCCAAAAAACTTATCAAACCAGTTCACGAGCTCTCAAAAAGAGAAAAGGACAGCTTGCTTTGTATTCCGAATTCTACGGACACTTAATTAGTTGATTGGTTCATTAAAATATATAGGTTTTTTCATTACTTTATTATCTAAGTAGTAACCGAGGCATGAACATCGCCAAACATTTTTGACGCATACTCTCAGTCTTTAAAGGCTTTGGTATTACTGTATGTTTTGCTATCAACAATGCCATTATTCTCGACTCCCGTTGATAGATAGCACTAATATGATACAATTAACTAATTATCTGCATAAAATAGGGTATTTGAACTTCATCATCCAGAACCAAACCATATACATAAACCTATAGAAATAGAATATATATGCTTGCTCCTCTTTGTATGAATCATATAGGTACAAAGGTGTAGTCTATGGATACAGTTTCAGCAAAGTTTATTCCTGATCTCAAAGTAATACTACTTGATAAACAAATAAAGTTAAAGTTGGCAAACTAAGCTAATTAATTAAATGTAAATGTAAGTCCTACGTGGAAGGCACCTAGTTGCATCAAATTTACATCGTGCTTATGCTTTTTCTCATGAACCCTATTAATGGTCCCTCCCTAGTCCCCACCATATGTGAGTATATTAATGTGTGTATAAACGTTGAAGTAATATTCTTAACTCTATAACCTCAACTAAATTAATGTTAAATCATTATTTGGTAATATAATCTAAATACTGTATATATATCACCAACCTTTTTCCGAAGAAAATAACTAGGTTTCAATTAATATTTATTTTCTAAATGTGTATTGAGAATTTGAAGACATGTCAAAATTTGGGGAGACATGTGGGTTAATGATAAAGTAGATGCTTTAAGGACCATTAAGACGTCCTAGTTGGAGACAAATTAAGCTAACGACAAACTAAAGCTCAAAGAAACCTCACATGATTTAAGGGTTCTTTCCATGAGGAATCTCATTATTATTAGTAAAATTATTTATTCTCAGTCTCATACCTTATTTATATACACATTCTTTTTAACTACATGTTGAACATTGTCTGAATGGAATCTTGCATTAAAACAATAGTGACCTTCAGTTAAGAATATAGAAAAAATATTGGGTTGTGCAATAATTATAAGTCAATCATCCAACTCTCCAGGAGCTCACCATGGTCAAATTCACAATTACAATTCAAGAAACATACTAGGCGCTAATCTGTCTTTCCTATTGGCTACCAGAGTGTTTACAGACAGCACTTGTTAGTTCTACCAAACAGCAATTATTTAGTTGATCATCTCGTCTTAAGAACATTAAATACTATAATACTTAACCGCAAGATAACCTAAAAAAATATGTAGACATGCGGTTTCTAATCAAATTTTGCTTTCCCAGAGACAAATAATCCTTTACTCATTCTTTATGGCCGGAGAAAACAATTAAATCGAATTTAAGGTATTTCAAAAGCAATTCATTTTACTTTCTCAAATAATTTTGAAAATGAAAATTTCAACACTGTAGTTCTCGCAATACAGATGCACAAACGGTTTTCTGGGGAAAAACATATATATTATATCGAAAGAAACATCATCCGAAAATAAACATATACTAGATTTTGAACCCGCACATCCGTGCGGGTAATTTTTCATTTTATAAAAATATAACAAAATCTTTCAGATATATCATTTACATTTTATTTTTATATTGTATAACTATAGAATCTTATTATTTTAATTATTTTATATAATATATTGTTGTCATTTTTTAAAAATATCAAATATATTTTTTTAGATAATGTATTTGTTG